>CADDXX010000884.1:180710-214303 GCA_902810485.1 Alauda arvensis | reverse complement strand
AGTCCTGCCCCTGTGTCTGATCTGGGACAGGAGGGACACCCAAAGGCACTCAAAGCACTGCCAGTCCTGYCCCCTGCCCAGCTCTGGCACCCCTGGGTGATCTCAGCAGGCACAGAGCAGCGAGGGTGCCAGGAGGGGGAAGGAACAGGGCCCAGGGTTTGTGGATGCTGTGGATCTCAGGATCTTCACTGCCACCTGACTGTGGAGCCCTCCTGCATCACTGGGGCCGTGCACGTCACTGTCACACAAAGGGGACAAAGCTGACGTTGGATCCTCCCATGCCAGGGGGAAAAATTAGCTCCACAATCCCATTTTTGATCCCACATCACACAGGAACCGTGGGCTGTGTCACAGACTCCATCCCCAGGATTCTGAAGTCTAAATCATCATCTCTAAATATATAAACTCCTGTTCCTGGTGACAGTCAGAGCTGGTGTGGGCAGAGCAGCACGAGCTCCCTGCCCCCCTCCCCAAATGAATCCAAAGTGGAGAGGAAAATGTCACCAGTGCCCACAGCACGTGGCACCTCCTGGGCCCTGTGCCAGGCCACAAATGGCCACAGAGCCCCTGCTGATGTCACCCAACCCCTGCTGATGTCCCCAAACCCCTGCTGATGTCACACAACCCCTGCTGACGTCACCCAGCCCCTGCTGATGTCACCCAGCCCCTGCTGATGTCCCCAAACCCCTGTTGATGTCACCCAGCCCCTGCTGATGTCACATAACCCCACTGATGTCATCCAGTCCTGCTGATGTCACCCCAACCCCACTGATGTCCCCAAACCCCTGCTGATGTCACACAACCCCTGCTGATGTCACCACACTCAGGCTGGAGCCCACCTGAAGCAGGAATGAAGCTTTTGGCCAAAACTTCCTGGAACACGCCAGGAAATGTTTCTAATTTATGGATCCCTTTTTTTCTTGGTCAGGTTCCTTCAGCAAATCAACCTGCACGAAGCTCAGCATGAAAAACAACCCCCTCCCTGCAGCAGCAGCGAGTGCTAAAGCCCTGTGAGGATTGCTCAGGAGGTGAAGGAGCAGAGCAGAGCAGACAGGGGCTGCTCAGCAGAGGAGGAGTGCAGGTCATTAACGCTTTTGTTGCGCTGATTTGCGTGTGCCAGCGCGATCTGTGAGCTCAGAAATGCCTCACACGGATCCTGCAGGAAGTGGCTGCCAGAGGAAAGATGTCAGTGCTGAGCTGAAAAGACACCTGTCAGAGCCAACCCCAAATTCCTGCTCAGACAAAGAGCTGGGTGATGTGAGAGGGGCTGGAGGCTGCTGGAGGAGAAGGCACCAAAAGAGCCTGGACAGACAAGGAAAGGCAAAGGGTTCTGAGGAGAGAGAGCAGAAAAGGATGTGGGAAAGTCTGATGTGGCTTTAGAGGAAGAGAGCAAACTTTAAAGGGATCAAACTTTAAAGGAGTCAAGGAAAGCTAACGCAGACATTATAAATAGCAAGGGATAGGGAGAAGGAGCTGGGTGGCTTTGAAGGGCACAAGTTTTTATGGGTTTCATTGCTCTGCACCTCAAGGTTCTCCCATGGATAAACCTAAGGAAAAACAAGGAAAACATCCAGTTTTTTCAATTGGCTCAAGCAAGTTTGCATGTTCCTCCCTACAGAATCCCAGCACAAACCTTTTTTTGTTTGTTCCTGCTCCCCAGGTCCTTGGGATGCCACCCCAACAGCACTGTGGGGATGGGAGAAAGGGAGCAGTGCAGGGAAAACTCCGTTCTGGCAGCACAGGGAATTGTGAAATTGTGCTGGGAGGTTTTGGGACACAAACCTGTGGATCCATAGCTGCAAGGTCAGTGAGGGGCACAGGGGATGCTCAGAGCTCCTCAGGACACTCAGAACTCACAGGCTGCACACAAAGGGGGAACTGCTCACCCCTGAGCAGGTTTGGGTGCAATCCAGAGTGACTCTGTCCTGGAAAACAGCTCAGCTGGATGCAAAGCAGCTGCTGGGGGGCTCTTAATCCTAAAAACACCGCTGGGCTGATCAGCGGGGTGAGAATGAGGAGCCAGTCTGCAGCTCAGGGTGATCCATCTCCTCCCGGACAGGCAGCACTGGGCAGGGAACATCCTCACATCAGCTCCTGGCACTTCTGCACAAGGGCAAGGTGCCAGCTTCAATTTGTGACCCGAGACCTCAGCAACCTTTAGGAAATAAGTGTCTGCCTCTGGACCAGCGCTCAGCACGAGGAGGAGGTGAGAGCACACACCTTTTCTCCATCACGCTGAGTGTTTCCCATCTGCTCTCCCTGCTCTTTTAGCTCGCTGCTTTCTCTCTGGCGGTGCCACTTCAATAAAGGAGGATCTCGCAGCCTCTGTGAAGGAGACTCCTTTCCTGCAAAAGCCTTTGGAAGAGAAGGATCCCCTCCATAACGAGCCGCTAAACACCCAGCGAACAAACAGGAGCTGAGCCCCGGAGCCAGGGCACGATCGTGGTTTAAAACTGGCTGCCAGGAAGAGAAAATCAAACAGTGAGTGTGCCTCGCCCTGCAGGCTCTGCAAATGCCAGGTCTGGATCAATCCTTGGCGACTTTGGTTGCTTGTGAAGGTCCTCGAGCAGCAGAAAGGGACCGTGGCTATCAAACAACTCGGTGCCTTTTGTCTGAACAGGATCCTGATTCCCCCTCGTGTTCTCTCTCTCCCTGTTATAAAAGGCTTCATCCCAAAATATCGCACACCAAAAGGCAGGAGAAGTTCCTGTCTCCTGTTGCAGCTGGCTGGATTCTTCTTGCACTGTGCAGGCATTTCTTTGTGCCAATTATGTTTTAATGCTTGGATTAGAGCTCCTCTGGAAGCTGGAGCTGCAAAGGGACTTTTAACGAGGTCAGGGAGCGACAGGAAAAGGGGGAAAGCAGATTTAGGTGGGATTTTGGGCAGGAATTGTTCCCTGTGAGGGTGGGCAGTGCCTGGCACAGGGTGCCCAGAGCAGCTGGGGCTGCCCCTGCATCCCTGGCAGTGTCCAAGGCCAGGCTGGAGCAAACTGGGATCATGGAAGGTGTTTGAGGTCCTTCCCAACCCAAACCACTCCATGATTAGATAATTTTATGATTCTGTCATACCTGGCTCCCTTATTCTCCCATTAATTGCATCACAGCTGATTTGCAAAGCTCCTCTCTCCCCTCTCCACCCTCTGAGCTCCCTTTTAGCATCAGGGGCTCCAGGGTTCAACCCCTCCCCACAGCTGCCACATTTGGAGGCAATCAACTGCTCCTTCTTAATCAAGAGCACAGATTAATGGGAATAAACACAAAATCCAATATTAGAAAAGCTCACACAGCCCTGGGGAACAGTTCTCTGGGGAACAGGAAAGGCCAGAGGTGCTGAGGCTCAGCATTGTTCCCTGTGGCAGGACAGGGGATGTTCTCCAGCTGCTCAGCACAGCCTTTCCCTGCTCCAGCCCCTCGGGAAAGGCACAGCCCGTGGAAAGGAGCAGCTCCTGTGCCCTGACACTGCTCTGAGTGCCAGCAGAAACGAGCAGGGCTCAAAAAACACAGTGACCCTTCCTCCCTCCCTCAGCTCCTGCCTGCTGGCAGCTCTGCCTTCACTGGAGCAGGGAAGGAGCAGCCTTTAAACACAATTCCCAGCTCAGGAGTGCCCTGGAAAAGTGACAGCAAGGATTCCAATCCTCACCAAGGGCTGAGCTGTGAGGGGTGAGCAGGGACAGGGCAGCACCTTCACAGGGGCTGGGGCTGATCCTTTGGGAGGGCTGAGCTGGAGCAGAGCCTGGACAGAGCTAAGAGAATAAAGGAGAGATTTATTAAAAGGCCTTTAAGGTGCACCTTGGGCAGGACAAGAGCCTGGCCAGGGCTGCACCCAGGGTGGGCACAAAATGGGCACAAAATGGGCAAAAAATGGGCACAAAATGGACACGAAATGGGCACAAAATGGACCCAAAATGGGCACAAAATGGACCACTGGTCACAAGGGCTGCTGTGAGAGGGGCCCTGGGGCAGGGCTCTGCACATCCACAGCAGGGTGAGGAACCCAGCACAGAGCTCTCCATGTCCCTGCAGTGATCTCCAGCTCAGCCCTTCCCCAGATCCAGCACAGAGCTCTCCATGTCCCTGCAGGATCCCCAGCTCAGCCCTGCTGGGGTTCCCTGCTCACTCTCAGTGTCTGTTCTCAGCTCTGCAGCCTCCTGGAGTCCCCTCTGGAATCCCTGGAGTTCACAGGCTGTGAGTGGGCAATTCCTGATCCAAATGTCAGCTGTGGGAAGCACAGACCTGGGTAACTTTGTGTTTTCCAGGGCTACTTCCCAACCTAGAACCTCTCCCCAAACCTCACATTTGGGGTGGAGCAGCTGAAGAGGGGCTCAGGAGGGACCTGGAAGTGTGCTCATGTAGAGCTGATGTTCCCTGCTGTCTTTCTGTGCTCAATCCCATTTTCTGCAAGAGTGAACTGAGAACCAAAACAAAATGCATTTACTGTGCTTTTTTTTCCTGCTGCATAAAGTGATGTTTTCATAGAATCCCAGACCGGTTTGGGTTGGAACAGACCTTGAACCTCACCCACTCCACCCCTGCTATGGGCAGGGACCTTCCACCATCCCAGAGTGCTCCAAAGTGCCCTTGGACACTTCCAGGGATGGGACAGCCACAGCTTCTCTGTGCCAGGAACCTCCCAGGGAAGGATTTTCTCCCACTATCCCATCCAACCCTACTGCTTTTCAGTTCAAAGCCATTCCCCATTGTCCTGTCACTACCTGCCCTATTCAAAAATCCCTCTCCAGCTCTCTTATAGCCCTTCCAGGTACTGAAAATCATCCCAGAGACTTCCCTTCCCTTCTCCCCAGCCATGTGGGGTTTTCTCTCTCCTCACTGCTGTTTCTCTGCAGGCAGGGCTGGCCCTGCCCCAGCTGCCCCTGGGCTGGGGTTCTCTGTGCTCACAGCTCCCTCCCAACCCTTTGGGCTGTGCCCAAACCTCGAGTCCTGAGCACTCAAACCCTCTTTGTTCAGGACAACCTCAGCCTGGGATGGACCTTAACGCAGTGAGAGACATCCCAAACCCATCCTGGCCAGGCAGGGACCCTGCAGTGGGGGAAGATGTTCCAGGTGCCTGGGAATTCCCTCCTTGGGATCATCCCACACCTCTGCCTGCATTCCACACCTGCACCTCCTCAGGGAGAGGAGGAACTGCAGGAACCAAACCCTGCTCCTTCCCCGGGATAAACCCAGTGTAAATCCTTGTTACAAAGTCACTCACGGGCCAAACCCAGCCAGATCTGCCCCAAAGGAGTCACAGCCAGAGCCTTGGAGCAGCTCCTTCCTCAGCTGAGGACACCAAGCTGGAACCCATTAGGATATTACCTGCAGGTGGAAGGCTTGGCTGAGCAGAGATAAAGGAGCCACAATCAAAGGAGATGGGGTTACTCAAGGACTCAGAGCATTTATTTAGATTAAATATTTGCAAATTGGGATAATTTTTGGCCTATTTTAAGTAAGAGTGGATTCAATGCTCACAGAAGGAACAGCAGGTAGGACCTTAAAAACCATCTTGTTCCAACTCCCTGCCATGGAATTATGGCTGGGGCATCAGCCTGGTTTTAGAGGACAAAAAGCCACCAAGAAAAGCAGGACATTGCTCCAAGTGTCCTATTGCTGGCAGCATTCAGACAAGGAAAGCAGCATCATTTCACTGCTTGCTTACCTTCAATCAAAAAACAACACTGGTTTTTAATGTCTCCTGTGGGTGCAGTCAGCTCTTCAGTGAAAATCCAGGCTTTAATATCTCCTCCTCACAATTTAGGTCACGGGCAGGGAAGCAGCACTGGGAAACAGAGGGAACATTCAGGCTTTGCAGGGGATGCTAAAAAACTGCAGCTCGTGCTGGAGGCTCCCAGGGCACCCAGTGCAGCACCCACTGCTCAGAGAGGTTTGGAGCCAAAAATGAGAGGCTGAAATCCCTGCAGGGCTTAAACCCTGAGCTCCAAGGCCTTTGTGGGGCCTGTCTGCAATCCCTGGGGCCTGCAGGGAATGTCCTGCTCATCCCTCTGAGCTCCAGTCCCAGCTCCCCTCCCCTGGGAGGGTCACAAAGGCACAAACAGGGATGTAAAAGGAGGCACTGGGATCACCCAGTTCAGGGGCATGGAAAAGTGGAAGGAAAAAGGGTTTAATGGAAGAGAAAAGTGTTGAGAGAGCTGGGGGTGCTCACCTGGAGAGGAGAAGCTCCAGGGAGAGCTCAGAGCCCCTGGGAGGGGCTGAAGGGGCTCCAGGAGAGCTGGAGAGGGACTGGGGACAAGGGATGGAGGGACAGGACACAGGGAATGGCTYTAAGCTGACAGTGGGRAGATTYAGATGGGATYTTGGGCAGGAATTGTTCCCTGGCAGTGCCCAAGGCTGGACACYGGGGCTGGGAGCAGCCTGGGACAGTGGGAGGAGGATCTGGGTGAGCTTTAAGGTCCCAACAACCCAAAGCAGTCAGGGATTCTGGGATTAAACAGCAAAATGGCAGCTGCACCCACCCAGGAGAATCTCCTGTTGTCCCTTTTGTCCCAGTCCTTCATCCCAAAGATCCAAACAACCCAAACCCCTGCCCTCTGCAAGGCCTTCCCCTCACTCCCAAAGCAGAGCTCACCCTGTTCCATTGGATGGCACTGAGTGGTTTGAGCTCATTCCTGCTGAGCTCAGGGATGTTCAGCTCAGCCTGGGGCTGTTTCACCTCTCTGTGCCTGCTGATCCCACGGGGAATTTGTGCCACTCTGCCCTGGAACGCTGCCTGGGCCTCTCTCCATTCCTGCAGGAATTCCCCCTGGCATCCAGCAGCGTTTTCAGCTCCTTTTCTGTGCTCTCCCCTGGCACTGCAGTGATCCTGCATGGCTGGAGGGGAGGGTGGAGAGAGGAAATGGGATGGCAGCAAGGAGGAAATGCAGGCACAGCCATGGGAGAAGGAAAGGAATTTGGGAAGAGCAGCCAACAACAGAACACACCAAAAATGCCTTCACAGGAACCAGTGCCACACTTGGGCTTGGTTTTGCTTTCTTCTTGTAAGGACTCCCTAAAATGTTGATGACAAAAATCTTCTGCTTAAGCTCTCTCATCTCTTTTCTCTTTCTTTCTTCTACCTCACATTTCCTGTTAAATAAAATCAGAACTGTTGGCTCCAGCACATGGGCTCCTGCACAGATTAATTTGGGCAGAGGGATCTCTCAGTATTTGGATTTTAACATCATCCCAAGGGGTCAGGAGTGTCCCCAGCACTGCACCTTCCTCAGCTGGGAAATGAGCTCTGGAATTCAGCCACCTCCCTTTGAAGTGCTGGGATACAATGCCACACACGCTGGAAATGAAAAATAAAAGTGTCATTCAACAGAGAAACACAATTTACAGTAATTATTCATGTCTGCAGAACACATTTGAAAAAACAAACCCAAGGGAAATTAAAAATCCTGTAAATAGGCTGAGTGGAGAACAGCTGGAGAGATCCTGTACAGGGAGCATTGACTCTGATCCCACCTTGCTGCATCCCCAAGAAAATGGCAACTGCAAGCCTGAAATTCAGTTTAGAGCCAGGGAAAGTCCAAGAGGAGGATGAGAGGGAATGGAAATGGCAGCACAGCTGGACCTCACACTTCCCATTCCTGCTAAAAACCAAGCACAGAGGAAAGCCCTGAATTCCAGGGCTCTGTTTTCCATGGGGGAATCTCCACATTTCCTGATTCACCACAGGGCAAGGTGGGGATATGGAAAAGCCTTACCTGGTTTGTGCAGGGGGTGCAGCCACAGCCTCACAGCACAGCACACTGCTGGCACAGGATGGTCCCCAAAAAGGCCTCAAGGATTCACAGGGAGGATGCTGAACGTGAAAAGCAAGACCTCAGCCAGTGAGTGGAGTGAGATAAATCACATTAAAAAGATGTGTTTGATGTGTGTGCATGAATACACAGCTGTACCTGCACCCACATCAATCTCTAGTCATGGATCATAAATAAAAACGTTTTCACTGCAAACTTTTCATCTTTCCCCTCTGTAAAGTCACACAGAACTACAGGCAAGGTAAAGAAAAATGCCTGTGTTAAGACAAAACTGAATTTAAAAACGTTTTCACCCTCAGATTTTGTGGAATCACGGGAGACATCTCAGTAAATCATAAATGCCAATTACAGGAACCATCTCAAGGAGTGACCTTTGTGCTGAGCTTCCCAGTGAAAATAAATGTGATTAAAAAGCAAACAACCCCTGTCCAACAAATCCTGGTGTGGTGTGGGACTGATCTGTGCACCTGTAAAATCCACCCTCCCTCCCAGGCTGGGACTCAGGGAAGGGAATTGAGGAACCCCCTTTTATCCTGGCACTGGGCAGGAACTTTCACGAAGTCAATTCAAGCTGCTTTTCAAGAAATGAAAATCAGTGGCCACTGAAATTCTGATTTTTTCCCCACTCTCCAGGAACCTCTGAATTGCTTCTCTCAGGGCAATTTGTGTCACAAAGCCCTGAGGAGCTGCTCCCAGGTGTGAGGAACTGAATCCCTGGTTTATCCCAAATGGTGAAAGCCTGGCCCCTGGGGATGCTGCCAATGCCCTGGCCAAGCTCTGCTGTGGCAAGGATGGATGGGTCACCTTTGCAAGCACAAATATTGATCTGAACCAAGTCTGAGTGGGAGCTGTGGGTGTGGAGGCACTGGGAGGATGAGGAGGTGACAAATGAACCAGGTCATCCCCATCTCACCTTCTCCTCAAGCAGCCCTGGGCATGGGGGATGGAAACAAGGCTCCCTGGAGCCATTTAGGGCTGAATTCCCACAGGAATGGGGCAGGTGGAAGGGACAGGAGATCCCAGCACTGCCTAAAGTCAATGAGCTTCTCTTCTGAATGGTTTCATTACCTTCTCCATTAGCTCAGCTGTGTCCCAARCAAGGTGACAAGGAATTCCCAATTCTGGGCTGCTCTGGCTCCCAAGGGGATTGGAAAGGAAGAGAGCAAACCATGAGAAACATCAGCTTTGCTGGGATTGTTCACTCCTGTAAGGAACCAGCTGCTGGCTCTGCTGGGGGGTGTTTGCACCCCACTTGGAGCAGTGGGATTTGGGGATGCATTCTGGTTCTGCAGCAGTCACAGCCCAGGGGCTGTCACATTGTGAAAGCAGGGACAACCCAGGCCTGGGAGCAGCTCTGAGAGCCTGGTTTTCAATCCCCAGGCTCAGCCTGCACATTTGTAAAGCACACACACAGATTGTTTGGAGTTTGTACTCTGAGAGCAGCCTGGGAGTGCAGCTCTTGTGTGAGGAGTCTCCAGGGCTGGGCTGCAACACCTGCATGAGCACAGGGATTTGCTGAGGACATGAGAAAACAAACACATCATCACAAACACCATTTACAGGCAGCCACTGGGGGCTTGGTGGGAAAGCCCTTCCCATCCTTTAGGGAGCAAAGGGAAAAGAGGAAAACTCACCCAGCATCCCAGCAGGAGCTCCCTGGCAGCAGCAGGAGCAGCCCCTAAAGCAATCCTCAATTAAACACAAGACTTACAAAGTTGTAATACATTATTGATTGAATACAGACACCTGATTGATTGCAGCCAAGGACCCTTCCCTGCCTGCTCCTGATGAACAAAGCAAAGAGGGGATTGCAGGATGAGACCCAGCAGTAAATCCTGAGCTGATTTCACAGCACAGAAAAGTGTGTGTGTTTGATCCAAAGTGACACCGTGGTTTAAGGCAAAACACCAAGAACAGGTAATGGAGCACTGCAGCCACTTTTTATGAGAAGGGTGATTTTTTCTGCCTCTGTAACAACAGAGTTGTTTTACTGCTGTGTGAAGTCACTTCTGGCTGGAAGCTGCATGGTGCAGCAGGTACCCCAGGTGGAGAATTTACACAGAACTCATCTGTTTTCTGAAGTATTCACTCAGAGAGAGCCAAGCCATCATTTTGGGCATGGGCAGCACACAGGGATGGATGTTCTTAGTGCTGAGGTGTGTTTTAGCTCCAATCTGCAGGGACAACCACCACAGTACAATAAATTCACTTTTCTCATGAGTTCCCCTCCTAAACTGTCCTGTAAAAAAATAAATTAGTGTATAGGCAGCCCTCTACACACAAGTTCCAAAATTCTGCAGTGAGGATCAAAACCACCCAGGGAATGCATTCATTTTCTTAGACAAGCTTTTAAAATAATACTTTATTTTTTTTTGAGTCAGTGGTATATTTAAAAACAATCTACTGTAAGAGTAAAAAGATTGTAGATAATAAAAAAACCCCGAAGTGTGATGACAATAAAAAAACACTAGAATACAAAGTTAGTTTCCTTCCTCCTTCCCAATACCCCATCCCATCAGTCTGATATTTCTCAGAGCTTAATATCTGGGAAAAAAAAATTGCTTTTTGTTTCTTCTTTACACTTTCAGCAATTAGGGAATTAAGAACACACGAAGCATTCCTTGCAGGCACAGGAATTCGTTACGACGTGAAAAGCAGGCACCATAAAAATTAAAACATTCTCAAAACCATCATATATACAAACACTGTACAGGATGATGGCACAAGGACAAAGKGATTCTGCTCAGTCCATCCTAACCCAACAGGAAATATTACACAGTAAAGGAAGGCACAAGCTCTGTACTGCACATTTCTGTCCACAGTGACCAGGAGGCTCCTCCCTGCTCTCTGCTTGCTCTCCCAAACCCTCGTGYCACTGGCAGCTCCAAGGCTTCCTTGTGTTCCCCCTCATGGATACCCAGATCCAACTGGATGAAAATGGCAGTGGGTGATCAGCAGGGGCTCATTTTACAAAGCTCATTAATCCCAGATTATCCTGAGCTGGGAGGGACCCACAGGGATGATCCAGTGCAGCTCCTGGCCCTGCAGACACCCCAAAATCCCACCTGGGCATCTCTGGGAGCTTTGTCCAAACCCTCCTGGAGCTGTGGCAGCCTCAGGGCTGTGCCCATTCCCTGGGGAGCCTGGGCAGTGCCCAGCACCCTCTGGGGATGAACCTTTCCCTAAATCCACCCTAACCCTGCCCTGACACAGCCCCAGCTGCTCCTGGCTCCTGTCCCTGCTCATGACAGTGAGGTCAGTTCCTGCCCCTGCATTTCCCTCAGGATGCTGCTGACCCAAAGAGCTCTGCCCTCATCTCCTCTCCTCCAGCTGAACATCCCAAGTGCCCTCAGCTGCTCCTCAAGGCCCTGCCCATCCTCATGGGCTCCTYTGGACTCTCTYTAACAGTTCAATGTCACATTTACAGTGTGACACTGCCCTGGTGTCACCCCAGCCACTGCCACCYTCTGTGCCCATCCCCTGACCAGCTGCTCACCCATCCCAGGATGCTCTCCAGCTGCAGGAGGGACATTYTGTCCAGAAGGATCCCATGGCAGACAGTATCAGAAGCTGTGCACAAGTCCAGAAAGATTCCATCTCCTGGCTCAGSCAGCTGGGCTCCCCTGCTGCAGAAGGAATTGGGTTCCACCAGCAGGGCTCYCTCCTCATGGAGCTGTGACCCATGGCTGCATTGTCCTCCAGGTGCTTTCCAGTACCTCCCACAATAATCCTTTCCATGATTCTACTGGGCCTGTAGTTTCCTCCTTCCTGCCCTTCTTGAAAATCAGGACAACATTCCCCAGGTTCCAGTCAGCTGGGACCTCTCTGCATTCCCCAGACTGCTCAGAACTCATCAGGAGGGGTTTTATGGTGACACCAGCAGCTCTTTGAGGATTCCTGGATAAATCCCACCAGGGCCCATGGACTGGCAGGGRCTCAGCTGCAGATGCTGCAGTTTCAGGCTGACTGGAGCTGATCACTGGCACTGGGACCCCCTTGGTCTGTGACCAAAGCTGAAGACAAAGGAAGAGTTAAACACCTCTGCCTTGTCCCTGTCCCTGTTTGGGAGGTGCCCATCCCCATCCTGGAGTGAGCTGATGATATTTTTACACTGCCTTTTGCCACTGATATATTTGAAAAAAACTCTTTTTTTGTCCCCCCGAGTTCTGGCAGCTCCAGCTCCASCTGAGCTTTGACCACAGGAATTTTCTGCCTGCAGTGGGGAGCAGCAGCTCTGTGTTGTTCCCATGCCCCTGGCCTTGCTTCCACTGGCACACACCTTCCTTTTCCACCTGATATCCAAGAGGAGATCCCTGCTGAGCCAGGCCAGCTCTGCCTGGCCTGCCTGACTTCCAACATTTGGGAATTGCTGCTCCTGTGCCCTTGGGAGGTGATGTTTGCAAAGGGACCAGCWCTGATGGACCCCAGCACCTGCAAGAACATTTTCCCAGGGGACTTCACAAATTCCCTGAGCAGCCTCATGGGCAGAGGGGAGTTGTGCTGGCACTCTTCCTCCTCTCACCAGAGGTTTTAAACTCCATGGCATCGTGGTCACTGTGGCCAAGGCAGCCCCAAATGCCCACTTTGCTCACTGCAATCAGGTTATTTGTAACTCAGACTTCACCAATCAGTGGGGTCTGATTTCTAACCCTGGGCTCAAATCCCTGTTATTCAGGGAAATCCTACAGCAGCTTCACCTCACTGGGAAACCTCCTCTAGCCCTGAATTCCATGTGAATATTGATTCCTATATACACTGAGATTAGGTACARAAACTCTGCTCATTTCCAACTCCAGAGGTACCCAAACATCTTTAGGTACAGAAATTTCCAGCTCTCATTTTAATCTCCATGTTTAGCTCTGTGCCTGGCGTTATCCAGAAGCAGGGAGAAGGTTTAGGAAGAGGGTTCTGTCAGTTGATGCAGTTCCCAGTCTCAAGTAGAAATCCAGATTTTTCTTTCAAGTTATGGGAGGGAACGRCCCCAAAAGCAGGGGGATGTAGTGTCGGGTCCAAAACGGATTTCTTAGGGAGTTACCATTGCACTAAATGTTAGATACTGCACACCTGAATGAGGTAAACATTACAGACCATCAGATACTTGGGGGAATGAATTGTTACAGCTTTATCTTTGGAAAGGAACCTGCTTCCTCCTTCACTGCACAATCCCAGAGTCAACAGACGTTTGCTTGCGCGTCGTCTTGGGAGGCGGCGGCGGCGGGGTCTTGCTGGGGAGGGGAGGAGGCAGGTGCTGAAAAACAAACAATTTGGGCACATCATGTTAGGAATGAAGGGAATTCTGGCACGTTTTTGTGTCATCTCTAAGTGCAAAGAGGCAGCAGGTAAGGCAGGAGCATCACAGAAACCTCTCCCTGCAGGATTTGCTGGGAAGGCAGAAGGCTCCCAGCCATTACTTTCAAACAGAACTTTTACTTTTGACAGTGGAAAAAAAAAATCTCTCAGGAGTTCAGGATTAATTAGCTCAATATTTCAGGAAAAATCTTTTGGAAGCACTGGAGAAGTTTATAATTCCCCACTTTATATCATGATAGAATATTGATTTCTTGGTGTGCATCGATTGCCCTCAGCCTCYAGGCACTCAGAGCTGGAAAACCAAGCTGAAGCTATGGCTTCATTGCTTTCCCATTATGGTTTGGAATTTCCACAGTTAGAACAGAAATATTTAAAGAAAAAAAAAACCAACAAAAAAAGAAACCATTTAAAATCATTTAGAGAGATAAGTAACTCACAATTTACTATTACACACAGASTTATAATTAAACTACTCCAAACAGAAATGCAGAACATTCAAATATACATATTTTAAATCACTTTATGTATCTCACAACAGAAGAGCATTCCCAGCTAGAATCACCAGCTAATTGGACAAATTAAAAAAGCCATTATGGAAATCAAGACTTTTTTTTTTTCCCTAATGTTGAAACATCCAGATGATAAAATCTGTTTCAGAGGGAGCTGGAGAATAGAGCAGTTTGCAGGCAGGTTTCCCCAGCAGCACAGCTTTCCCAGAGCCTGTGCTGCAGTGTCACAGCTCATCAACCCTGCTCTGCCTTTGTTTGTCCCTMAGATTCTCCCCCACATTCCTCAGTCAGGGCATTTTGTTCTCCTCCATGTTCAGTGATGCTTTTCCAGCAGCAGCYCTGCCCAAATCCCTTGGTCACCTCTGCAGGAACAGCCCCAGCACCTGCAGTGCCTCAGTGCTGGGCACARTTCCTGATGGTTTGTCAGCATCAGGCAGATCCTGGTGTCTGAACAGYTGAGGAACCCCATGGAAGGGCACAGAACCAAGACTGGTCCTTTTCCAAGCCATCCAAGGATGCTGTCCCAGAAAGAAGAGAGGCTSAGGGTGATGCCAGGACATCTCAGCCCCTGCTCTGCTCAGAGCAGCTCCTGATGCTCCTGCACTCCCAGGACTGGGAGTTTTTAGAGATGAGTAAGAGCAGAAGAAAAACAACCTTTAACGGAAATAAATATGCACTTCCATGAAGTAACACCATGGAGCCATGGAGTTACAAACCTGAGATTTCAGCAGACAGTTTTACTGATCTCAGACTAAGGACAAAGCCAGGAATGCAGACTGGCTGAGCAGGCAGCTGGATTTTTGCTGGAMTCTCCCTCCTGTACCCTACCTGGACATCATTCCAGTCCATTTTACAGCTCTCCTCACTCCTCCCAGCTCCCTCCCCAGGCACAGGAGGAGGGATCCCAAAGCAGCAGCAGTGCCCCATGCCCTGAGCTTGTCTCTCCATTCTGCTCCATCCACTCTSTGTTTCCCAGCCCTTTGTGCCTGCTCCCAGCTCCCTCCTTGGCTCCAAAATGTTCTCTGGCACCTTGGAAATCCCTTGGGTTTGATTGCTGCTGAGGGAGAATCTCTGAACCACAAGTGAGGCACTGGAGCTGGGGTGCAAAGCTGCACTTCCCTGCCTGCCTGGAGAAGAGGCATCCACCCCTGGCACTGGGGACAGGGGACACTGGTGGCCTTGGCACCCTTGGATGGGATGATTTTAGTGGCCTTTCCCACCCTGAATGTTTCCATGMTTTCCCACTCCAACTGGGCACTACTTGTTCCTGGCTCCCTGCAGGACATGATGATCCCTGAGTCAGAAAAGTCAACAGATTCACATGAAAGGCAGATAAAGTAAGAATTTCATTTTTTTACTACATGCAAAACTGAAGATTTTGTTTGGTTTTTAATTAAAATGCGGATCTGCCTCTGAAGTGTTACAGCCAGAACAATTAAATATTTCCTCTACCTGAGCAAATCCCCTTATTAACCTGGGATTTTAACTCCTGAATTCCTGCTGAGGCACCTGAGTGAGTGTCAGTTGTGATCWGAAGATTCCCAAACCTTTGAAAACTTGTTTAATTACAGTCCTGTACCCAGGCAAGGGCTCTGGGCAATGCTGGTGGTCTGCAGAACATCCAACATCTCATGGAGCTGACATCTCCTCCAAACTCCATGAACCACGTGTCCCTCAAAAACTCAGCACAAAATACAAAACTTCCCTCTCTGCTTTGCTCTCTTTAACTTCATATTCATCACCAGGAAGGAAAAAAAAAACCCCAACTCTGCTGATAGCATCATTTGTGCAAATCCATTTGGAATTTAAATAACACTCTATTGGCAATAATTCTCAATTCAATTAGATCAAAGGCATTTCTCAACCAAATGAGCCCCTTCATATTGATCAGAGAACAATCAAATCAGCCCTGAAAACCTGCTTCTGAAAAGGAGAGACAATGCAAACACAATGAGAAGAAGCTAAATATATATGCTATAAATAACAAAGCTCCAAACCTACCCGAGCTCAGATCCTGCAAGCAAATCAGGCAGAAAGAAATAGCAGAGATAGGTAGATAATTATTATAATTGAATTTACAATTTCCATTAGAAACTGGGATAAATTTAGCACATGTTCATTTATATAATGAACTCCCAATGAATATATKAAGTAGGATGTGTCGTGATGGTCGGGGCGACATTGTTGGGAATTCTGCAAGACAAAACATTCCATTATGGAGCTGGGGCCACTCCAAACCTCCCTTCCCAGGCCTGATCCATCCTTCCTTTCATCCCAGGGCAGAAGGAATCCAGCATTTCCTCCTCCTCTGTACCACCACACTCACAAAAATCATCATCAGCCTCATAAAGTTCATTTGTGCTGCACTTCCCCCTCAGAAACTTGGCAATAAAAATAGAGTTTGCCTTGATTTTGTATTTAATTAAGACTCTCTTTGCTTGGTTCATACCTCAGTGGTTAATTGTGAACCTGACTCTTCCCTTTCCTTCCTGGCAGAGGCTGCTGCTCCACATCCCAGCCTATTTGGGGCAGARTCCTTGTCCCAGGGGTACCTCAGGGGAAGCAGCAGCCTTATGTAAAAGGCACATCTGCAACACAGAAACAATCTGCTCCTTCTGCTCCACACATGAAAYTGCTCCCATTTGTTTGCAAGGGTTTTTTTTGGTTTTTGTTTTTTTTTTTTCCTGATACAGGAAAAGAATCAAGTTTAAAAACWTTTGTCTGGGTTCTCTTACAGAGAGATGGAAACTGCACCACAGCAGGCATGTTTGGGATGTAGTAAATCCATTACAGAAGATGAGAAAATGCATTTGTGGGCTTTTTTTTTTTGCTACTCTGAAGCAGCAAAATTAGAGATGAGTTGCTCTGTGCTCTTCATTCAGAGAATACTGCTAAAAGAGACAATTACCAAAAAAAATCAAACAGAATTTGGTTCTCCAGGGCAGGTCCTTGTGGCACTGCACAGGATTTCCTGCTGTGCAAGGAACTCTTTTTTCTTTGAAATTCAGTGGCCATGGACAGGACACTGGAGATCCAGYGAGAAGCACTCTGGCTGGCAGGATTAAGGGATCTAATGAGGTCAGAGGCAGCAGAAATGGGATGTAAACAGAAAATCAGCCAGGCAGGAGTGTGAAACTGCAGTCAGACASTGAGCTGCTCCTTCAGCACACAGCTGAGATCCCTGACAGCAACGTGGCTATTTCATATCTGCAGTGAAAAACAACACTGGAGTGTGAGGCTGTGGCAGGAAAACCCTGCCACATTCTGAGAGAGGCAGCAGGGACCAGCCCAACTCTGCTAATGGCAGCCAAATTACAGACAGTTTAAGCTAATTGGCTGTTTGACCCGGGGAGCAAAGTTCTGTGCAAACTCCAGCAGGTAACTGATGTGCAATGACTCCTCAGCCCCTGCTCCATCCATCATCTGGCTCTGGCACAGCCATTCCCTGCCCCTGCTGGAGCACACTGGCATCAGGGAGTGCAAGGGATGCCCTCAGTGTGCTCCCATCCCTCAGCCCCTCACAGGGAGGGAGAAATGCCTCAAAATGGGCCATGGGGAATTGCTCCAGATTTCACYCCAAATCCTCTGAAAAGCAGTGGCAGTCCACTGACTTGGAGACTTATTAAGAAGTAAATTAATTTTACATGAAGTCTTTGCTCAGCAACATCTTAACCCACCCAAGAGTGAGGGCCTGGCACAGCAGGAGGGGCTTGCAGGGTTTCCCATCCCCAGCAGGCAAAAACAATGATCAGATGGCAAATAAACCCTGTATTTTATTTTGTTTTCCTTCTGGGCACATTGTCCAARCCCTCCTGGAGCTGTGGCAGCCTCGGGGCTGTGCCCATTCCCTGGGGAGCCTGGGCAGTGCCCAGCACCCTCTGGGGATGAACCTTTCCCTAAATCCASCCTAAACCTGCCCTGACACAGCTCCAGCTGCTCCCTGGGTCCTGTCCCTGCTCCCAGAGATCAGAGAGGAGCTGCAGGCTGCTCTTGCAGCCCCTCCAGCTGTGCTCCCTAATTCCCTGCTCTCCGGAGTTCCAGCTGCATCTCCAGCCCCTCTGTCCCTGCCCACATGAGGACAATGCATTTGCTGAAGCTTTAAGGGCAGTTTTTGCTCACTGCAGCTGATCCAAGGGAGAATTTCCATTTCCAGCACTGCAGCACCTGCACTGCAACACATGGAAAATCCCCCTGGGTTGTGCTTTCTGTGTGTTATATCATATATATATATATAAATATATATCATCCCATTATAGCCCAATAAACAGAATAATCCCCATCCAACAGAGAGTCAGGCCAAGTCTGTTCTGCTCCTCACAGGCTTCAGCCATCCCCACCTTCCACCTGTGCTGGATTATGGAGATGTTCCCATCCCAGCCATTACCCCATGCTTAGGAAGTGTTATAGCCAATATTAGCAACCCAAGTGCTCCTTTGTCTATTTTCTTTGAGCTCCCTCCCTGCTCTGAATGCTAAGCAGGAGCTTGATTTGTATGCAGGGGTGAGGATGAACTCATAAAGAATGATAAGTGCCTAAAGGAATCCCTTGATGTAATAATAATCCTTGCTGGAGTAATATATTTCTCTTTTTTTTTTTTTTTTATGTTCCCATATATTATTAAGGACATTTTTAGCAGAACAAATCACAGGGAGCAAGAAAATATCTGCAAGGGTCTCAGAGTTAACAAGGACTGAGGGACAGTCAGGAAATGATGATGAGGTGATCACCTGGACTAAAGACTCCAGGTRGACCCAGGTAACACTGGGCTCTGGCTGTCTGAGATTGCTGTCCCATAAATGACATTATTGCCTTATCCCTTCCTGGCTGCCTGCTTTGGAGTTCACAGCACTTTCCCTGCCTTCCACAACGCCCTGCAAGACACCCAGAGTGAAAAACACCATCATTCCTCACACGAGGAGATATTTCCAGTTTAAAAGCTATTCAGATAATCTTATCTCTAATAGGTTTTAGTGATTTTTCTTCACTGATACAACAGCAGTGTAATTTAAAAGATGATCAGTTTAGCAGGCAGAGAATTATCCAGTTATGAATGATGGAGCTATTTGACCCATGAAACATAAGTCATTAAAACTGTGCAGTGGGATTTAATCACAGCAGCAATGAGAATTTACCCATCTGATCTTTCATGTCCAGCACTGCTCATTTTCTTGATGTTCTTTAAAAGCTCCCTTCCTACCAGCCTGATGAAATAAAGGCACAGAGTGATTGTTATAAGATTAGAAACCTTCTCCAAAATCAATTCCCAACCTAATACAGAATCTGCTGAGGTGGAGGGGACCCACAAGGATCAGTGAGTCCCACTCTGCACAGGACAGGTGGCTCTGGGACAGATCTGCTTTAGATCCTCCTGCCAGCCTTTGAAACCACATTCCATGGTCTTGGAGAGCTTTKAAAAACACAGATGCTGATGAAAATGTTGGGCAGTTAGATAAGAAGAACTAATCTGTATCTGATTGCATTTCTTAGCTATTAAACCCTGATGCCTTCAACATCAGATGTTAAAAAWTGGGGTCTGTTCCTACAGAGACAAAATGCAGTTAAAAAAAAATGAGAGGAGCTTGAGCAATCAAGGTTGGAAAGAGCAAAAAATATTAAGAGCTGAATAAAACACTGCAAAAAACCACGGGAGCATCTTGGTACTATTTTTATGAATTCCCATTTAATGGTGTGGAAATGCTGCTTGTGGCAGGTACAGGAGCTGCACAAGGTCACAGAGCTGAGTTATCTCCAGGTCTGGGCTCCCAAAACCACACCCCATGGCATTTAGGAGTTGTAGAGTAACTAAAAGCAGCTATCCCCAGAGTCAAACCCCTTCCAACAGCCTCACCAGTCAGGGAAAAAAAAAACCCCTGTCTGCCAGGATTTTATTTCTTATCATAGTTTAATACTYCTTAGCTAAAAACTCAACTCATCTTAGCAATCCTGAGCTACTACCACAGCCTAAACCTCACAGTACATCACACAAAATGTATTTACTGCTCTGGAGTTTATGCAGGAAAGGAGCTGAAGGAATGTGAATCCTAATGTGAATTTCTCAGCTTTCCTCCTGAAGATGGATTCCTCAGACAAACCTCCTGGCAGCCCTGCTGTACTTTCTGTGATTTTCCACTTACAGGTCTGTGTGCAGGACAAATGAGAGCTGGCCCCTGGGACAGACACTGGGGAGATGGGTTAGGAGGTTAAAAGTGCAGTRAAGTTTGATGGAAATGAGAGGAAAAGTAAAAATATTGACTAAAATGATCCAGGCATGGGGAACAACTATGGAAGAGGGMATGGGAATAGAGAATTTTTCAGTATATGCAAATAAGGAGTAAGAACATGGTGTTTTGAATCTCTCTATTCACACTCTTGAAGCTACTTCTGTATCTGTTGGTTTTTTTTTACCATTCAGCCTGAAATGGTAAAACAATTCAAAAAAAGTCAATTCCTGCAACAACAAAGGCACAATCTCAACCACGGAAAAGCTGGACTTGTGCACTGGGACARTCTGTGTTCAACACAACTGTTCCCAGCCTCAAAGCAAACTCCTCTGTTGAGATTACAAATSCTTTCTGCCACCATGAAACTTGCTGGAAAGCAAATTACTCCACAGAACTTCAGAGCAATCCTGGACCACACCTCTGCAAACAAAAAGGGATCCAAGTTCTGCTGAAGTTTTCCACAGAACAGCTCAGTCAAAATTCACCACCTCAAAGTCAAAGAAAACCTGTGACCTCGTGGGRTGCCCTGCTCTGATKTGATTGGTAATAAATGCAATAATTTCCCAAAGTCTGCTTTGAGGGCAAGGGGTGAGTGATCGCCTCCTGTCCTTATCTCAACCCATGRGACTTCCATKRTGTTTTCTCTCCCTGCCCAGCTGAGGAGGGGAGTGATGGAGCATCTCTGGTGGGCACCAGGCAGGATCMACCCTCCACACCCCTTTAAATGTATTTTTTTTTTGCCCATGAAGAAAATCAAAAGCATTTCTCAAAAGCGCTGCTTTAAAGAAAAGGACCACATTAGTTTTAAAGGCTTCCAGCTACAGGAAACAAAGCTGAAAAAGCACATTTTCCTCAGAAAGCTGCAAACCCTGCTGGTGATGAAGGGTTTCTGAGCTGCCTGCCTCAAAGGGGACACGAGTTTGCCTCAAGGAAACAAATGAGCGGTGACTGAACGTTGGCAGAGCGCAGCCCCAGGAAGGGAAGGTGGCAGCTTCATGTTTTATTTCCTYTCCTGACACAGCACTGAAAGGCTTTCAATCCAATTTGCTGCTCCTGCTGGTTAAAGCTCCCTGCCCAACAAGGCTGACAACACCTGCCTTGCACAATTCCCCAGAATGGATCCAGCTTTCCTTTGGGTGGAGGGAGTGCTGCCACTCCTGACACCACGGAGCCCTCTGGATGCAGAGCAGGGCTCCAGCTCCCCTGGGCTGGCTCAGGGAACACAGAACTGCAGCAGGGATCACTGTCAGGGGACTCACCCGTTGGTGGGCAGGGGGGGACGTGGTGGGGCTGATCAGGTCCTGGCTCTCCAGGAGGTTCCCGTAGTCGGCCGTGCTTCCTTTGAGGGGCAGGGGAGGGGGAACGTCGGGGCTCTCGCTGCTGGACATCCCATTCAGCTCCAGATCTGCAAAGAACAACCCTGGGTTAGCTCTGGCACCAGCTGAACCCTCCAATTCCACACTGGTTTGGGCTGGAAGGGACCCAATGGATCATCCAGTCCATGGGCAGGGACACCTTCCATTCCGTGGGGAAGGGACACCATCAGTCCATGGGCAGGGACACCAAGCCCTGCCCAACCTGGCCTTGGACTCACTTTAAAATACCCCAAAATACTTGAACAACCCCCCTATTTTTAATAAAACACAATTTTTTTTGTATTTCCTACC
Source organism: Alauda arvensis (assembly GCA_902810485.1). Taxonomy (NCBI): domain Eukaryota; kingdom Metazoa; phylum Chordata; class Aves; order Passeriformes; family Alaudidae; genus Alauda; species Alauda arvensis. The sequence goes on along the minus strand of CADDXX010000884.1, from coordinate 192,836 downwards.
AAAATATTTATAGCTTAGAAAATAAAAAACTTCCCACCTTCAAGCTCACCCTGTACATTAAAACACAATAAAAGTTTTGCAAAGTGCACGAAGGAAATAAAATCTGGCTAAGTTTTATTGACTTCCTCCCAGTAAAATAAAAGCTCCCTGTTAATAAAATGCACAAATGAAAGCCTGRATTAAGTMSATCTCTCTCCAAAACTTCCAGGCTSCAGGTAACTATAACAAATGAGCAGCCATTAGTTGTTGAGTAAATAAAATCACGCACCAGGAAGTACCAAACATTTATTATTGCTGTTTGCTGGGGAGAAAATTCCCTTTTCTTAGCAGATAAATCCTCCCAGGTATGTGCTGGAGAGCAAATAGCCTGAGGGACAATAAAGTTTGTTGAGAACTGAGTGATCCATGGGTTTTTGGGGAGAAATCCTCCCATGGGGTATTTCAGGGTAATTCAGTCATTTTCMTAAAACCCACTGTGATCTCTGTGAGGGGAAGAAACTGAAAGGATTTTTTTTTAGAAATGAGGGGATTTTATTAGGAAAAGGGAAAAATAAAGATTATTTCTATTTTATTTTACTGGGGTGATTTGTGAAACAAGAGAGGACTTGTTTATGCAGTTGTTYTTTATTGCAAAGCTCATATCAATATTTTATTAAAAGTTTGATTTTATTGTTGGCCTCTCCCAACACAATTTAACTCGAAGGTGGCTCTATTGATTTGTCACTGAAAACTGTAATTTTACTCCTCATCTTTCCACCTGAACTCTTGACTACACTGAAAAAAGGTTATTTTCCATCCTGGGACTCCACATTTTCACTGGTTTCCTCTCCACTAGGCTGAAAAATGCTGTTTGTCCACCAGGACCTGAATTTCTCATTGCTTTTCCCATTGTTCCTGGTTTTTTATCCTTCCCTTCCTACAGAGAGGACTTCTCCATTCCCCAGAYATTCCTAAGAGTTTCCTTTCTGGATCTCCATGAGAATCTCCTGAAAATGAGTGTAATAACACACAACTTCCCCAARATAAAGTGAATTTAACCATCCTKAATTTAACCATCTTTGCATTCTACRTGRTATTTTTTCAACTAACAASATTTAACTTCTTCCATGATRAAACTTTTAAGTTCATCTAATCCAAGGTGCTCCCAAGAGGAGCTGAGAGCCATTTTGTYAGGAATAACCCAAATCCTTTGTTTCTTTGACCAAATCCTCAGAAGATCCATGGCAAGGCAGGATTTCAGGGAACATCTGAGGAATGTTTCCAGCAGAGCTGCAGAGGGAACAAGGAGTGGAGGCAACTGTGYTTGAGGAACCTGCATGGAACCCAGCTGTCCATGCAGTTGTGTCCTGCTCTGTTCTCCCCCTTTCCCTTCATCCCCCAGCTCCTGCTCCAGCTGGAATTTCCTGTGGCACCTTCCCAACCTCACCCTGGTGGAGGCAGCAACAAATCCCTGCAGGTGTGGGCAGAGCATTCCCACCCATGGGAGGAGCTCATCCAACAACGTGTTTGTGTTTATCTGGCAACTGTGCAGGGGGAACAACAACATTCTGTCCTGGAAAACAACAACATTCTGTCCTGAAAAACAAATGAGTGCCAGGTCCCTGATCCTCCCTAGGGTTCAGTAAAACAGATACTGAACCAAAGCTTCAGGAATTCTCAGTGCTGYCCCAAGAAAATCCATYTGCTGCAGAGCTGTTCATTTSCTCAGCTGAACCAAACCCCCCTAARATGGTCCCTACACAAATGATCACCCCAAATCTCTGCTGTCATTATTGAATGAAATTCATCCTTCAGGGCACTTCAGCAGATGAGTGTGCTCTGAATGTTTATTCCTTGCTGGAGATGTGCCACTGGCAGGAGCCTGGAGCTGGCAAAGGATCACTTAAGGGACCCTTTTCCCATCTTACCCCTAATGATCACATTTTACACTCCTTCACCTGCAGGAGCTATCGGGCAGCCAGGATTGCTTAGCAACCCATTAACTGCTTTGAGCCAATCTGGGCTCTGTAGGAACTTCTTTATCCTCAAAATTCCCMAAAAAATGTATCCCTGTAATTCCTGAAATGATTCTGGACTGGTGCAATAAGCTGATCCTATTTGATGTAACACCCACCAATCTCTAGCACAAAAATGTTCTCAGAAATACCTGGTAACTTTAGATATTTTTTTAACAGAGAAATCAAATTAATAAAATTAATATATGCACAAAAAAATCCAGTTAAGCATCTTTTGCAGGAGTATATATCCTCTAGCTCTCTGTATTGCCAGTTTTTAGCATACTGGTAGTTTTTTGGCTATAAAATTGTAAAGAAAGGTGAGAGTTAGGAGTTCATTGTAATAAAAGTATTTGCTTGGGGTGTCTGACTCTGTAAGAGAARAAGTTTTAAAGTACCAAAACCAGTAAATAAAGCAGTGACCTTGATGAAACAGGATTTTTTCCTGAAGTCTGATCATCTGTTCTCCTTACTAACACTGAACTCTTGACCACTGGAGTAGGATTTGGGTACAAGTATCAAAAACATCTTTTTTTGTTTGTTTTTTTGTCACCTGCTGGCAGCTGCAAATTCTGAATAACAGGTTTTGAGAAAGGGCACTGGGAAAGAAATAGGTGTTGGATTGCACCCAGTCCTGCAATAGGGTTTGAAGCAAACAGATGATATTTTACCAAAAAAACTGAGTGATAGATGTCAATGTCAAACAAAAACTACTTCAAAAAGCCTGACCTTTATCTTCCCTTCTGGCTTGTACACACAACATATCAAAGAGAAGCTTTTTTAACGTGCACTTACAAAAATTTTGCTTTTCAAGCCTTTACGCTCCAGAACACTCAATACTGGATTAAGCACAACACCAATTTCTGACTGTCACTCTGCACCTAATTAATTCTTAATGATCACTTGAAAAGAAACTCTTTCAGTGCAAGGATTTTTGTAAAACACTGGATTAATTTTGGCTGGCAAAGGCGAGAGGTGAAGCAACACCCGGTGTAAGAAACCTTGGCGATGGCCAAACTCCAACCAGGAAYTGTGTGAGGAAATGCATTTCCACACTGAAAAAAGGGGTTTATTGAATAAATTTATGAAGAAAAGACTCACTGGGCTGGATGCTGAAGGCCAGCTTGGTGCGGGGGGTGATGGGGGGCGGGGTGAGCTGGCAGCTGGGCGGCGCTGGGGACACGGAGAAGCGGCGCTCGCTGCTCATCACGTTCAGCACCTGGCTCTTGGGTCTCTGCGGCCGCAGGGGGCTGATCTGGGGGGACAGGAGAGAGTCAGAAAAGGGGTGTTTGGYAAAAGGATTGTGAGAATATGAGACCTGCTGGAAGTTCTTCTAGCTGTCTCGGATGGGTTGAGACTGGTAAGGGGTCTGAAGTTTTAGTAGAGTCAGAAATACCAATGATTTTCATGTCAGCCCATGAGAACCACTACAAACTTTGCATAGAGATTTGCAAGCCACGAGAATTTGATTAGTGTGATTTTTGTTGTCACAAAGTGAGTAAAATTTTCAGATTTTGTTAAGATATAAAGATAGAAAAATCAGAGTGTGTTTTTCTTTGTTTAGCTTTATTTTAGCAGTCAGAAATACCAATGCTTTTCATTTCAGCCCATGAGAACCACTACAAACTTTGCATAGAGATTTGCAAGCCACGAGAATTTGATTAGTGTGATTTTTGTTATGCCACAAAAGTACAATTTTTAGATTTTGTTATATAAATATAGTAAAGATAGAAAAATCAGCGTGTTTTTGTTTTTTTCCTTGTTTAGCTTTGTTTTAGCAGAGTCAGAAATACCAATGCTTTTCATTTCAGCCCATGAGAACCACTACAAACTTTGCATAGAGATTTGCAAGCCACGAGAATTTGATTAGTGTGATTTTTGTTATGTCAGAAAGTGAAAAAGTACAATTTTTAGATTTTGCTGTATAAATATCATAGAGCAAAGATAGAAAAATCAGTGTGCTTTTGTCTTTTTCCTACTTCTTCTTCCCCTCCATCCTTACAGAAGTTGTAGCCTTTTCTTCATTAAGTTTTAGTAAAATTTCACTACATAACATGAGTTTTAGTTATCAGTGTTTAGAAAAAAACATTATTAACRYAGTTTAGATCATAAAAGTCCAAGTGCYRTTRTGGGCAGGGGARAYTCAGCTTTTCCAACCACCTGTGAACTTCATGCTGGACAGAGAAAGCTTTTCAGATAAACTTTTTAATAAACACCTGCAAACCACAACCCAATTCCTTCTTTCAAACACGGGCCAGTGAAAAGAAAGACTTTTTAGAATTAATCTCAAACCTAATAACCCCAAAACCTAGAGGTGGGGTGGAAATGAAAGGCAGCTCTGATGGCACCAAAACCAGCAAAACACTGAATAACTGGAGAGGACACTGGTTTGGGCAGCTGAGAGAGAATCTCCTCTGAACAATACCCTGGGAAACTTAAGGGTTTTGTTAACAGAGGGAGCAACGTGGCAGGGGAAAAAAAAAGTTTAGGAAGTGRATTTTAGGGTTTAAAATGTAACACAKTATGGTAATGYAGTAACTCTTATAGGCTGTGTGTAAATTCTRTAGGATTTGTRTCTTGAATYTTGAATTKTTTCTCACACAAATYTACTTTCCTGTTAAAATTGATYTCTTTAAACATTTGCAGGTYCAACTCTGTTCTGATGAAGACATCATCTGTCCAGAATCACTGTCTTGGTGGCTCCTGACTGAATTATATTTCATTCACTGAAATATCTCTTTGTTTTTGCTCTGGCTGCTTCACAATCCATTCAAATTTTCCATCAGGAACCCTCCAAAGGTATTTGTAATCTGATGGGCAACTCATGCTTTAGTTAAGGCAATTCTTCTTACTGACTTTAATTCTGAGCTCTACTGATTTCCCCACTGGTAACAGAATCACAGTGAAAAAAATGAAGTTTTTATTTCAAACAGATCCCAGAAAATGGAGCAGCAGCCTGAAGTTAAGAGGGGAATTACTCCAAGGTGTTGCACTGGGACAAAACAGAAAGTGCCAGCAGCAATCTGGGCTTTTTCAAAGGATTTTGTCATTTCCCAGTGTTTGGGTTTTCATGAAGTTACATTGGGAAGGAGAAATCTGAAATTTTCTTTTCAGAAAACAAACCCTAAAAGGCTTTGCAACAAAGGTTGTGCCTGTGAGACCCTCCCACAGCAACTGAATGCCCACAAAGTATGGACCTTTTAAAGAAAGTTCACCAAGACCTCAGGGTGGCTTCTAAGAAATTTTTTATGATGCTAAAAATCAAATCCTAGAGACTCCAAAGGTTTTTGCATTCCTCACCCCTTACAGTGTGTTTTTAGTAGAATGGATGAGCAAAGCTGATCATTTTCAGGGGCAGGTAATTATAAAAAAGCAAAGCACATTAATTGGTGAGGGAAACAGCAGAATAAGAGAAAAACCCACTGGAGGCAGGTCCCCACTCTGTAATTATTGAAATAAATGTGAACTTCTCCAGTGATTGACAATGCTGGGCCTCCCCTGRAAGCTCCACATCAATCACTGATCTGCTGAGGAATCTGAGCTCTTGGGAGGCCACCAATCCATAATGAAGCCATTGCTAATTTGTGCTGGTCTAACGAAGGGCAGATCAATGGTGAGKGATGCTGGGCACCAGCAGATCAATAAAACACAGCCTGCTCCTGATTGCCAGCCTTGCAGGGCTCTGCTCAGTGCCTGCCCTCACAGCTCCTGGGATCAAACACTAACAGGGACAATTTGTGCTGCAGAAGCTGATGGGATGCTTTAAAGAAGGTAATAAATGTCTAGGAATGGATGAAGATCTTCCTGATCATCTTCACATCATCAAGTGCTCAATTCATCTTTGTTGTTTGATGTCATTAAGGCCAGAGGTTTGATCAGTTTGATGAATTCCTGGTGGGTGCAGTGAAATTTGGGGAAGAGTATTCAAACCATGCAGTTAAACAGCCTCTGAGTGCTCCTTTTCCATGCAGATCTGAAAGCTCCATGAAATCATTCTGCAGTGCTAGGATTTGCCCATGTTCTTCCATGGTGATTCATTTGATTGGAAAGAAAAGAAGATCCCCTGAAAGACTGGAAACTCTCATTTCTTTACACAGCATCACTGCTGGGAAGAGCAGCAGGAGCCCTGCACAGGTGGGGATGGCCACTGGCATTTCTCTCACTTGGTATTCTCTGGAAATTTCTCTTCTGCTGCAAAATCCCCAAATATTTCAGAAGTCAGAGCTAAGAATCTGTTAAAAAATTCACCAAATAACTGAAATGTTTTAATTGAATGAGTGACAGCACAAYGAGGTGTAAAATTCTCAGCAGAATGAATCCAGTATCTGTAAAAAAACTTAGTAACTAAAAGTATTAATTACTAAAATGTCACTTCGGAAACTTCTAAAAGTTTAATTTCTATTTCTWGTCAAATCTGTACTCCCAACTTCTTCTTTTTCAAAAAACAATTCTTAATTTTTTCCCTCTCCATTTTTAATCCAGCAAACTTTCTTCTTCCAAGTTCTTAATGTAGGAAAAAGCAAAATGCCTTTTTCTTCATACAGCACAGTGGCAAAAGTGCTTTGGGTGCAATTTCAGCTTAAAAAAGGGAACTTGCACACAAATGTTGAGCTCTGGAAAAGCTGAATTCCTGCCAATTTTCCCTTCATGCCATTAACAGGAGATGCCTCCAGCATGCAAAAATTGTAAGACAAATTATATCTTTCAACACATCCTTGATATGATCTGTTCCAAATTCCAGCAGGCAGCAGTGGGAATTGGGCAGCACTTGTGCAAACTGATCTCAGAAGAGTTTCTTCAGCTCCACCCAGAAATGAGCCCCACTCACACCAAACATCCCAMACTGACTTGGCTGTCCTGGAGCTCACCAAGGCTTCTGCAGAGGCTGGAAAGGGAGAGCTTTTCTCCCAACAGCAAACTCCTTTTCATATTATTGATCTGTGCACTTGAAGAAGCTCACAGTGACTGTAGGGAACCAGTTCTGACATTTCATTTCCCTCCCTCTCCAAAGCAGGGCAATGCTGCTCACACCAGTCAGACCCTGAAAGCTCCTGACTGGGAAGATTGGAAAAACCTGAGTCAAACCACATTGGGCTTGGCTGATTTTTGCTCCTCACTCAGATGCCAAATGGGAATATGCCCTGAGTGGTTTGTCTTGCCCTCCTTTCCAGCTGGAATTTGCATTTTTCCAGTCATAAMCAAGCTTTTCCAATGGCCAAGACCTCTGAGAGCTGGCAGTGACCTCGCAGTGACACCCTGGCATCCTTGGATGCCTCCCAACTGCTCCAGCTGACCCTGAAATGCAATTTGTTCTTCTGTGACATCCCACGAGCTCTGCTGCTCCCTCTGRGATCTGGGAGATGCCAGTGGAAGTCCTGCCAAGGTGATCCCAGCCCTCCATCAGTCAAAACACAACTGCTGCAAGGGGCACAGCAAATGCACAGCAGCAGAATGATGAGCCATGGCAATCTGTGCACAATGATGCTCACCTGGCTGGCCCTGGCAGGAGGAATCTCCATTTCATCAAACCAAGGCTCATGCAAAATTTACTGAAGTCCATAGAAAAACTCATTTGTTTCAGAGGTGAAAAGTCTGAGATGCCCAGATGGGATTTTACTGGAGTTTCTGACTGGGCACATCCAACACAACTCTGATTTTTCAGGATGTCCCAAGACATGTGTGAGAGATAAATTCATCTCTGGGTAGGAAAGGAAGGAAAAATCCAGAAAACAGAGGAAGTGTGGTTGAACATTTAAATAACATCTTCCTATAAACACCAAACAGAAAGAATTAAAGGATTAAAGTTATCACAGGTGAGGGAGAAATCGTTTCAAAATCCAATCTCAATGGCACAGCACCAGTGAGACTCTGCTGAGTGCAAAACTGGCTCTACAAGTACTTGTGCAGGTGTTGAAAAGGACATTCCATTTATTTCTGGGAGCCAATTTGAAACTCCTGGCCTCCAAGCAGGTGTCCAGGCAGAGATTTGGAGGTCACAGTCAGTTCACRCTCTCCCTTGCTCCAGCTTTAGACATCCCTGCTTTCAATTTCTCGGCTCCAACTTCTCAGGTTACCTAAGCCTCRAGGACAGTTCCAGTGAATTAAATCTAAGCCAAGAAGAGAGGGTTTAAGGGAGATATGCCCTGGTTTTAATATCCTTACACACAGGAACYGCTCAGGATTTTCTGCTCCAAACAGCCCTTCAAGGACACACARCCACTGACAGAGTGACCTTGGAATATCCCCCCAAACACTGTCCTGAAACATGGACAAATCCATCCCCATCCACTGGGAACCAGCAATTCCAAAGGCTGCTGGGATGGCAGCATTGATTTCAGCTGTGCCATCTGTTCCTTTATCAAACAGTCACACAGAGCTCTGGGTGAAGATTTTCAGAAGATCCTCTCCCCACTGTAAATCACATCTGTATTTTTGACTCATTAGCATGGATATTAACACTGTGCTATCTCCCCTCAGAGTTAGTTCTGCTCTACAAAGGGACTGAATGGTCAAAATCAACATTTGGCTTTCCAAAGAGAGAGAAGAAGGCTCAGAATCAGATAAAGCTTTCCTTGCTAATAAAGTTACCGTTTCTGAAAGGATCACTGCTTCAGCCTGCTGCAGAGAAATATCAGTAGATTTAAATTCTTTATCAAATATCTCTTGATGCTTGCTGTTCCTCTTCTCCTTCTTCTTTTCCTTTTTATCTTTATCTAGGTCATCCTTGTCCAATTTATCTTGCGACCTAGAATGCATCTTTTTTGGCAGGAGGGGCTCCAGCACGAACCTACAGAAAAATGTTGTTGCTCAGATCAATAAAAGGCTGTTTTCAAAACAACTAATTTTTATTTACATATTTCCCAAAGTCTCACTTGAGTTAATGAGGCTTTGCTAATCCAGGAAARCTCATTAGAGGGAGAAGGAGGGGGCAGAAGGTCACAACAATCATAATTGTTTTATAATAAAAGTTGCTGCAGGACTGCTGGAGAGGCAGAGCTGCAGATTTCCCTGCTCTGCATTAGATTTATTGGTTTGTGGCTGCACAAACCCCTGAATTTCACACTAAAAATGGGTTTTTCATTCAGCACTGCCACTCTCCAGGCTGTGGCACCAGGAAACTCCAGTCCACCCCTTCCACTATCCCAGGGTGCTCCAACCTGGCCTTGGACACTTCCAGGGATGAGGCATCACCTCCAGGGATGGAGCACTCTTAGCTAGACAAAGTATTTCATTATTTATTTTATATTATAAATGAAAAAAAAAAAACCCACTAAGGTAACACCTAGACAAAATCACACAAACCAACACCAACCCGAAAATTCCCAAAGAAGAACACTTTTTAGCACTGGAAAAGCACTTCCCATGCCATGGGGTGCATGCAGGAACAGGCCAAMACCTTTGCTGTGAAATTCTGCAATATTCCTATTTCAGACAATCTGCAGTGACATTATCCTAATCCCCACCACTAGCAGCAATATCCCAAATTCTTGTTATTTTTGTTGTTGCTTCCACTTCCATTTGATGGGGGGATGCTCAAAGGAGCACCTGCCTGAGCCATTTCCCACAGCTGGAATCCCAKGGGTAGGGAACAAACCCAGGGGTTTATTCACCCCATTTTACAGACAGGGAAAAGGGAAGGTAACAATTTGCCCAGGGCCACAAAGAACTGCAGTGCCAGAGCCCAGAGCAGAGCCCAGCTCTCACTTTTTAGGTACCTGAGCTGTGTATTTTGGGCTGGGCGGTGCCAACTGCAAATTTCCAAGAGGAGTTTCCATCCTTCAGACAATGATTAATTGCTTCCTTTCCAAGCACTGTATCAGGACTGTGAATTATTTGGATTATGAATGTCTGTGCTAGGATGGGTCAGCACACTGTGCTCCAACTGGAAGCACTTTGGGACTGCCAAGAGCTGGCAAATCCCAGCAGACCCCGGGATTCTCCTGCTTCCAACCACTGAGTGCAAGGGCTCACATTTGTATTTTTAAGTCCCATTTTAAGCAGGGAATAAACCCAAGGCCCTTTTTAAAAGTGAGTTTTATTTATAGATAGAGTTGGGAGTTGTAAAACACATCCTGTGTCAAAGTCTTTGAGGCTTTGAGTCTTTGCTGTTTAAAAGCTCCCGAGGAGGTGCTGGAAATGGCATTATATATAAACTGGGTGATTTGGATAAGACACTCCTTTAGCTTCATGTTTAATTGCTTTTTAGCTTCATCTCTACTCTCAAATTTCATTTATGAAGAGACATGGAAAGACAAGAGGAGAACTGAGCATAAACCCCACCAACTACAGGAGCAAGCTTCTGCCAGGTGAGCAGTGCCAAAGCACCCACATGATTTGACAGCCACCTGAATTTCTGAGGTCTGTAATGATATTATTTATTTCTGATCACTCTTCTCCTCCTCCACTGATCTAACAAATGAGGGGTATTTTCAGTGACAAGAGCTGCTCATTCTATTTTCCTGTATTGCCCTGGGCTCAGAGCAGGAGCTGAGCTGCACCATGATCTTTGTGGGATCTTTGTAAAAATACACTCTGAGACTCAGATCCTCAAAAACTGCTGTGTGACACCTACCACAGCACAGCCGAGAGGTGAACCAGAAGGAAATAATACCCAATGAGAAAGTAAAATACATTTAAAGGTTTTGAAGGGAAAAGAATCAAGATTTTCCTTCTGAGATAAAACAAAGTTGCTCACTTATTTGGGTTGTTCTGCCCAAGTTCCAGCAGGACAACTTGGTTTGGAATGAGTCACAACTCAGGATCTCTGCTGYCCCACATTGACACCAATGAGTGAAAACATTCCAGAGGGCAGTGGGATGAGAGCTGAGCTGTGCTCTGTTCTCAGCTCCTCCCAATGATTAAATAAATCTTTGTAATCAAGGCAAGCATCCTCTCGGTCCTTAGGTGCTGGATTTAATTTTACTTGATGCCTTTAGTGTCTAGCCAGGTAATAACTCCCCTCTGAAGGTGCACAGGAGTTTCCAGCACATCCCTATAAATCAGCAGCCTTTCAGAAGGCTTAAAAAAACTGCTGCCCTGGTCAAATATTGCATCTCTGGATTACAGGGGTGCCTGAGGGGAGGAAGAGACAGAAGGGACTTCTGAGGCTGCATGGAAAGCCCAGACAGCAAACAGATTATTTTGTTCTTTGAGGGATGTGACTGTGAGACARGGCTTATCAACAGAATTCCCAGTTCTCATGTGAAATATCTTGATAGGTCTTGAAGTACAATCTTGCCATAAGCAGCTTTTCCTGTGGCAGCCCAAGTGAGCAGCAGTGATTGAGCAGTCAGGTAATCGTGCCCTGAGCTCCTGGGACAGGGCTGGCTGCACACACAGCCTGCACAGCTCCCTGCTGCACTCACACACCTGAGTGAGGCTGAAAAGGGGCAACTCAGCTCCTCTTTGGGGATTTTGGTGCTGTTTGAATGCTTAGAGGGCAAAAAAAGAGCATTGTATTTGTCTAGGTTAGAGAACATGAGACCTTGAGAGAAATGGCTCTGTAGGTTGGGGTTTTTTTTAGCCAATATTTGGTTGTCACTTTAAAAAATCATGGAATGGTTTGGGATGGAAAGGACCTTAAAATTCATCCAGTTCCAGGGGCAGGAACAAATCCAGTATCCCAGGCTGCTCCCAGCCCCAGTGTCCAAGCTGGCCTTGGGCACTGCCAGGGATGCAGGGACAGCCCCAGCTGCTCTGGGAATTCCATCCCAGCCCCTCCCCACCCTCCCAGGGAACAATTCCTCCCCAATACCCCATCCATCCCTGCCCTCTGGCAGTGGGAAGCCATTCCATGTGTCCTGTCCCTCCCTCCCTTACCCAGAGAGAGCTCAGGGCCCCTTGAGGCTGGAYCCYTCCCTTCCCCAGCTGAACACCCTCAGCTCTCCCAGCTCCGAATGTGACAATGCCGACCCCTCCCGCACCCCGGGCAGCTCTGGGGACAATCCCTGGGGGGAATCCCGGACTCACCCGTCSGAGCCGGGCCGCGAGGGAGTGCTGTCCGACGAGAGGGACGACACGGAGGCCACGGAGAGGGGCCGTGAGGAGGAGGGCATGGTGAAGGAGCGCACCATGGAGCGCGGCCGGCTGCCCCGGCGCTCCTCCAGGCTCGAGAGCTGCGCACGACAAACGC
>CADDXX010000884.1:146261-180705 GCA_902810485.1 Alauda arvensis | reverse complement strand
GKTKGSAACGGTGCGAGTGGCACAGGGAAAMTTYRTGGATAGGAATGCTTAGMAAARAGCTCGTGGARTGGAGAGGTGGTGAGAGAGGTAGAAATGCCAGGYAGGTAGTTATTAAATAGGAAAAGACAATGGTATAGGCAGCTTAAAGAGAATCTGCCCTCATTAAACAATACCAAAGGTCAGAGAGACCTGGCACACGTAGCAGGGAAGAAGAAAAGAGGTTTTGTAAGTGGATTTTAAGGTTTAAAATGTAACACAATATGGTAATGTTCTTATAGGCTGTAAGTAAATTCTATAGGATTTGTGTCTTGTGCTGGTTGGTTACCGTGGGTTGGAATATTCAGCACAGAAAAAGATTTAATGTGTTGTAAGGAGAGCTTGAGAGACACTGACACACTCACACACACCCAAACAGACACACACAGACACAGACACACACAAATTCTCAGACACACACACACACAAAAGCTCTTGCTCACTTGCTTTCCCTCTTTCTCTCTTTGGGGCTTGCTTTTAGCTGTGGCAGCTTGAGTGAGCCCCTCTCTTTGCCCTGTAATAAACTGCATGCTCTAAGAGTAGTCTTGGACTTTAAAGATCCCTTGTTACCATCCTGAAACCCCACCAATATTCCTACACCAAATCTTTGCTGCTTCAATCCCAAAAAMCAGCCCAGAGCCAAAGGTTCCCTGGGAAGGTTCCAGGGGTTTTCTTCCAGGCAGAGTTTGGTGTCATTGATAAATTAATAATAACCAGTACCTCATGTTAGCAACAAAAATAGGTTCTAAAGGAAATCCACCTAAAGGACTAGAAAGAAGTATTTTAGGTCCTCACAGGTAGATGTGGAATTTTAAGCATATTCCATGAATTCCTTTGTTCCAATGGTGTTTCCGTACTTTTTTACATTTTGCCTTTAAAAAACAAGTTTTTTTACATATAGTTTTTTAATCCATCTCTGCCATCGTTGTGACTGCCCTGTCAATGTATTTCAATGAAATGGCCTTTATAAAAACCCAAAATACCCAAAGYAAAAACCCACAAAGGGAAACTTTATGTCAAAAATATCAGGAGAGCCAATTTACAGAGTGACAGCAGGTTAAGAAGAAAATTTATGGAAGTTTTGGTTTTGTTTCAGACAATTTCAGAGTTCTGAATATTTCTCCAAGCTTTGTTAGTCATTAATAACTGATATATGCACAAAATAATTGAACTCTTGCAGTCAACAAATAGGAATCTCATGCTGTTTAATTACAGGTATATTTTCCACCCTGTCAACTGCTGGTAAATTGGCCTTGTACAAGGAAGACAGAAGTGATAAAACTCCATCAATCCTGAAAATTCTTACTGGTGGGTAGAGTGAAATTAGAGAGATAACACCACTTTCCAGTCATCTCCTTGATGATGTTAATGGATATTACTGAAGTGACTGACATGCAGGTATCATTAATGTTAATTACTTCTRTTCTCCCTGAGAAGAAATTACTGTTTGAACTTTTTCCTGAATATATAAATTCAGAAGATGGGATCTGCAGGGCCACAAACAGAACATCAGTTAAAGGACACCACAAAGGCTGGAATGTTCCCTGTAAGATCTCAGTGTCCCCATTACAAAAAGATGTCATTGCTACAGACAGAATCCCAGAATTATTCAGGGTGGAAAAGTTTTCTGAGACCGAGTCTAAGCTGTGCCCACTCCTCACCTTGTGAGTGCCACATCCACTCACTCCTTGGACACCCACAGGGCTGGGGACTCCAAACCTCCCTGGGCAGCCCCTTCCAGTGTTCAACAGCCCTTTCCATGGGGAACAACCCTTTCCATGGGAAACAGCCCTTTCCATGGGGAAATTCCTGCTGCTGCCCACCCTGAGCCTGCCCTGGCCCAGCCTGAGGCCGTTCCCTCCCCTCCTGTCCCTGTTCCCTGTCCCAGAGCCCAAATCCCCCCCGGCTGTGCCCTCCTGGCAGGGACTTGTGCAGAGCCACAAGGGCCCCCTGAGCCTCCTTTGCTCCAGGCAAAAGATGATCTCATAACAGCACCCAATCCATGCATTTCTGACTGAATTATCAATTCTATCCTGAATTAAAAAACTGCTTGCTTTGTTTGTTCTGAACTTTGCACTCAAAAGCAGAACAAACCTCCACTGGAAACACCATGAAATTCTTGGCTTTACCTTAAGGATGAAACAGCAACTGAAAATAAGTTGCTGGCATGAGAAAAGCACGAATTTCAGTCCTTCTAAACTCATGAAATAGGAGCTGTGGTTTCCTTGCCTGCCTACTTTCAATGTAGGTACAACCACAGAGCAGCACAGCCCTCCCTTCCCTGAAGGAATTCCACCTAGGGAAAAGTGACATGAAGCTCTGGGAGAATCCTGCTAAGTGCCCATTCTAAAATTCATTTTTGCAGCCAAAATCCTTCAGAATTGAAGGATTRTCTTGACTTTCAAGGAACAGACTCGGGCAGCTGAGAAATTGCTCCTGTGCTCGGAAATGAAAGCACCGAGGCTTCCTCARCATCCCTCATCTGCTCAGTGTTCCTTAATTTGCTGATCACTGAGAACAACCAGGAGTGCTGCATCTACACTGCTTTTTTTAATCAMTGGAATCATCACTTAGGAACAGAGAGCTGCTGTAGTTTAAGGGAATCCCAGAGATTGTGGAGAGGAGAAATCAGGAGGGAACTTACGATGGCGCGGACGCCGTACTGCTTCTCCACCTTGTCCTTGAGCTGCCTGAAGCACGCCTCCATCCTCTCATGGAACGGCCTCAGGGCCTCTGTCACCTTCTCCCCGTGGATCCGGATTCCCTCAGCCAGGAATGGGATCTGGAAAGCAGAGTTTGGCTGTCCCACCCTGCCCAGCCCTTCCTGAGTGAAGGCGTGGGCAGCGCTCCCACAGCAGGGAARGGGCTCGTGCAGGGATGGTAATGTCAGTAATTACAGCAAGAATCATTAYTATAACAATAATTATAACACTAATAAGAATTATAACAATAATAACAAATAGCAACAATCATAAGATATTGACAATGACAAGAATTATTATCATGATCACGGTGACCATCATCATTCCTGGCATGTGATGCATGACAGCACCCAAACCCCTGTTCCCCAGGATTTCCCTTTTTTTTTGTTAAGCAAAGTCCTATAAATTTAACTCAGCCCTAATTCTGCCCAGAAATCCCATACTGGATTTATCCCTCCTGTGATATTCCMTTCTCAAGCCCCCAGAGAGATTGTGTGCTTTAGAACACCAAAYTGATGAATGATGAGCCTCACACCAGGTTGTTATTATCAAATCCTCTCCCAGTTCCATCAGGGTAAACTCCTGAAGAGAAAACAGTTTATGTTTTCTTTAATAAATGCTCTTTCTAAAGCTGCAAATGAGCTCCATCCTTGGACAGATATATATTGCAGAGCAATATTTATTAATAAAACATACAGYTTTAGATACTATATCGTTCTCCTTAGAAAAAAAATTTTATTTTCTCTGGGAAGAAAACAGAAGAGGGGGAAAAATTAAATTCATTCTCTTTTGTAACTGAAAATAATCATTTATCTTCAAGGCTTCTGTCACAAAATATCCATGCCAGCACAGGATTATGTAATTATTCCTAGTGTGGAGGTGTAGCTGACCTTTGGAAATGTTTTAAGAGAGACATTTTCATTCCCACAGCAACCCAGACAAACCATTAGAGTTCTCTACCTCCAGCTCAGGAAAAATATTTCCTCTTGCAGGTCCGTTTCAGCCCACACAGTGCTCTGATCCTAACTCAGATATTCTCTGCAGCAATCAAGCTAAGAGGCTTCTTCTTAATAATTCATAATTAAATCATAATACTGATTAAAAACAGATTTTTCTAATAAGACTGAACAGCAATCAGAAGGAGCAGCTTTATTAGTAAGGAGAATAATAAATACACAGATGAATTACAGATGAACAAACTCAAGAAATCTTATCAAGATGATTCCCTGAGATTTGGGACTATTTAAATGGACAGAGCTGCTTCTCCTAAAGGGCTACAAAGAGAAGAATAATGACGTTTTTTTTTTTCATGTAGTGGTTTTTATTTATAACCATATGGATTTGCACTTGACAAAAATTAAACATGAAACCACAAAGTTCCCTGCTCTGAATAAGCAAATTAACCTCTAAATTTTCATCAYTACCAGGCCACACTGTGACCCTCCTGTTTTGGAGGGGAAGTGGTCACTTGGCTCCKTTATTTTAAAGGACTGTTGACATTGGAAATGGATTGTTTTTAAAAAACTGGAATTACCAAGGTGAGGCACASGAGGGGTCTGAGCTGACAGAGCCCCCTGAGACCATTTTATGGGCAGAAAATGCACTGAGGAACCTGTCCTGGGGATCAGCACCTCCAGGATGCAAAATCAACAACAGGGAGGAAATGGCWTTGTTTGTAGGGAAAAAACGTGGGGGGGAAGGAGGAGGAGGAGGAGGAGAAAGAGAAGGAGAAGAAGGAGAAGGAGGAGGAGAAGAAGGAGAAGAAAGAGAAGAAGAAGGAGGAGAAGAAGGAGAAAAAAGAGAAGAAGGAGAAGAAGAAGAAGGAGAAGGAGGACAAGAAGAAGAAGGAGAAGAAGGAGAAGAAGAAGGAGGAGATGCAGGAGAAGCAGGAGAAGCAGGAGAAGGAGAAGAAGGAGAAGGAGGAGAAGGAGGAGAAGGAGGAGAAGAAAGAAGGAGAAGAAGGAGGAGAAAGAGAAGAAGGAGAGGTTTGTTAATCTTTGACAGAAGTTGAAATTCATGAATGTCCCACAGAACAACATGAGGCTGCTGGGTCAGGATATTTGGCCTCCCTGTCCAAGACCAATCTTTAAACATTTCTCAAGTGCAGGAAAAACCTTCCAACTGTGTTACCATTTCTGTTTCACCTTTCTCTACCAACTTCCAAATTCCCCCTGTGTCTCTCTTCCAGACACAGGGACATGTGGTGATGACTGAYGTGGACTTTTACACCTCCATGAGTTATCAGAGGCAGAATTTTGCCACATCCAGGATATTCTCAATTAATTTGGCCTTGGAGAAAGGGCATTTTCTTATTTCATAACTCTGTTTTTGGCTGATTTTAAAATTTTATCAAGTTCCACTGCAACTTCAAATTATTCCCTGATTTGTTTTCYCTTTTATTTTTTTTTTAATCTTGATCTGCTTGGCTGAAAAGAATGAAAGAAACTACACTGATTTGAATTATTAAACYAATCTTTGAAAACAATCCTTCAGAGCAAGTGGGATCATAAAACATGAGCATAAAACCTGAGTTTGGTATGCAGCACTTCTTTCATCTCTGTAGAAGGAGCACAAGGTTTTGATTTGCTGTGGTGTTTTTCTGTTTTGCTGTGCTGTAAATACTTCAGCTAAATGCAGAGTGACTAATGTCATCCATCATTCATTTCTCTGCCTTAATTTCAATCAATCATTTCATTATCTTCATGTTAAAATGAAAGATCAGCTTCAAGTGGTGCAGTTGCACAGGAAGGGTTTTTTTTTTGCCTGGAGTTGGCAAAGCACCAAGAAGGACAAAAATGGACATTGCTCTGCTAATGGAATTTATCTGAATTAATTACAGGCAGAAACAAAATGTACACTTGAAGTCCAACAGAGGGATAATATCCTGAATTCCACAATGGAGAAAGAGGGAAGGGGATGAAAAAAAAGAAATGTAACTGCTCAGCTGGTAATACAATTGTCAGGCTCCCATTTCATACACCCAGACTGATTTATGCAGCAGGGAGAAAATTCCATGTGATTCCAGAACTCCAAGCCCCCCAGGACTGGAAAATGAAATCTCTTTTTTGCTCTCCAGCAGCCCAGGATGAATTCAGCCCCTTCCAAGGCTTCCATGCACATCCCTCTGCCATTATTTGGGAGCTGACTCCCACCTGGTTGGAAACTGAAGTGATTTGAGAGGAATTCTACATTTTAGGATCTCCTAAATGGGTATGAAATATCCCAGGCAATTAAAAGGCACTGAAAGGGCTTTTACTGACTCTCATTTCCAGATATAAAACATAAATTCTCATCCCTTTTTTCTGTTTTCCTGCTTCCTGTTGTCTTGGAAGTACAAAGCTGATGGGAAATCATGTGTTTAAAAGCCCTGAATAATTAAAATACAATGTGATCAGCTGCCATACCTGTTTTCAAACTGTAATATTATTTTAATACACAAGTGCCACCAAAGTGAGCCTTTGCTGAGGGAAAGTGTTTGGAATTCATTTGAAGTATCACTCTCAGAGGCAAAGACACAGAGCTGACACCAAGTCAGTCTGCTGGGAACAAATTACTTTCCTCTATAAAACTTAAAGCTTATAAAATCTAATCTTTTCGAAAAGCTCACAAGAAAATAAATAAAAAAATGCATTTTTTTTTTTTCAAGCCAAAAGAGTTTTTTATTCCCTGATAGTTTTATGGCCTTCAGAGGATATTTTATTTTTGAATTCTGTAGCTTTGGCTCTACTACCTCTAAGATTGAAATCTACAGAAATGTAAATTATTCCCTTTATTATAAAGACAGAATTGAATATGAAAAGACAATGATTCACTTTCTTCTTCTGTGGGGGAAAAAACCCATTTCCAATCAACCTGGTATTTTTTTAGTTATCATCAAATTATCCTGAGACCACAGAAAAATGTCCAGTATGTGACTATGGAACAGAATTGGAATTGTCTCTTGTTTGCCCTGAAAAATATTTTCTCATCTGATACAGATGGGAGATTGTCACTTACTATGCTGAATAAAAAGAAAAWAAGAAAATATCTTGATCATATTTGTTCTCTGCAAGTTTATCAAAACGAGCAATTATGTCAGATTTGAAAAGATGAACTTTAACTCAAGCTCCAAGACAGATTYAAATGGCAAAGAAATGTATCCCAGGTGGGGAGAATGCCTGCATTTCCTCCAGTGTGACACCAAGCTGCCTTTCCACAGCAGCTGCCTCTGCCAAACCTGACTTTGAGTTTTTTACCTGCCAAGCAATCAGATCCTTCAGCTTCTCAATCTTGTCATGATCCTCTGGATGCTCGTGCATGTATTTCTCAGTAAAGAAAGCCTAATTGAGAGAGAGAGAAATGAGCCATTATTTCAGAAAATGAAACATCCACTACCAGAGGAATGAGCTACAAGGAGGATAAATGGATCAAAATTCTGTGAAGTAACAGCTGCAAACACAAAGTGAAAATTATGGAGCAASAGAATCACAGTGGTTTGGGATGGAAAGGACCTGAAATCCCACCCAGAGCCACCCCTGCCATGGCAGGGACACCTCCCACTGTCCCAGGCTGCTCCAGCCCCAATGTCCAACCTGGCCTTGGGCACTGCCAGGGATCCAGGGGCAGCCCCAGCTGCTCTGGGAATTCTATCCCAGCCCCTCATCACCTTCCCAGGGAACAATTCCTGCCCAAAATCCCATCCATCCCTGCCCTCTGGCAGTGGGAAGCCATTCCCTGTGTGCTGTCCCTCCCTCTCTTGTCCCCAGTCCCTCTGCAGCTCTCCTGGAGCCCCTTTAGGTCCTGCAAGGTCACCCCAGAGCTTCTCCTGTCCAGGCACAACAACCCCAACTGTCCCAGCCTTTCCTCCCAGCTCCATCCCTGCTGTGGCCTCTCTGTCCCTGAGCTGGGAGCAGCTGAGGCCCAGCAGGACAGGGAATGCTGGTGGGATGTTGGGAATTGTGGCGTTACCTTCTCGTAGTTGGCGAAGCCGCCCATGACGGCGGGGTCCACGATGCCATTGAGCAGCATGGACAGGGGGTTGATGGGCAGGTTGGGGTCGTTCAGGTGCTGCTGCACCATGTTATTGATCTTATCATTGGTCAGCTGCATGGTCTCAATGGCGTTCTCCAGAGGGCTGATCTCCACCTAAAACCCAGGCAAAAGCAGATTTTCAAAACAGAGTCAGAGTTTTTAACCCTGCTCAGCAAAACCTCAGGGACAGAAACATTCCAGGCCTTTCAGAACTGGSGTTATTTTGGGAGATTTTGGAGCAGTAATTACCAGGAGGGTGTTTGGTTATCTCTGTGCTGCAGTAACTGATATGGTGATGGGTATCAGTGCAGGAAGTTCAGTGCTGCTGCAGGAGGGATTACATCCCAGCACARCACCCAGAAAGGCTCTGGCAGCAACCACGTGAGGTTTTTTGGAGGATTAGGGAGAACATCAGAGATTAAGGGTTGGTGAGTTTTAGCAGCACAAAGAAGATCCAGCTTAACTGAGCAGTAAGAAAGAAATGATAACTTGAACGTGGATTTCCTGATGGAAAATGTAATCCTAAGCTGCTCAGAAATCAAGAAGATATTTTCTGCAGTGATTATTTTGGTGTGGTTCCAAGGACAACAAGTTGAATATGTTGATGAGATGACATCTACACTATATGCTGTGCTTTTTCCCAAGAGGTCATTTTTTCTTCATCTGAGCATCGAGAACTGAAGGGAGAWATTTTCTTTCTACCTGGACTTCAATGAAGAGAGTCCTCAGATACCTCCACAGGGTGAAATTATCTCTTATGCTGYCTAAAACTTGCTTTATTTTAATTGACTGACCTCCAGCTACTTTTTATGCCCAGCTCCCGTGTCTTTCAGAAAGTTCATGTTGAAAAAAACCAAAGTATTAAAATATTTGAAATATTAGTGAATGGGCTGACATCAGTAACCTGCAGTGACCCAGAGTGTAGAGTCCTCACTGGAAGGCACAGCCTGCTTGTATTAAAAAAAATGATGTGGTAGGGAGAGGGAAGGAAGGTTAATTGAGGCCTGTGAGGAAAATGCAAGTGTATATTTGATTACAGCCTCATTTACATAAATGCTACATAAACAAAGCAGCACTTCTACCTGGCTATCAGTGCTTACCCCGTTTCTGAGAACCACTTCTAATCAAATCTCTTTAGTCCTTACTCTTCCACCTGCCAGCTGATTACATCAAGGATGTTTTAATTAGCATTTTGAGCAGCCTGCCTGCTGAATGGTTCTGGGAGGCAGGGAAGGAGCCTGGGCTTTCTGCTGGGAACAGGCAGAGGCCAGGCTTGGGCAGAGCCCAACGTGCCACGGGGGGAACCTGCACTGGGCACTGGAGCCACATCCAGCATCTCACTGGGCAAGAGCTGCTGGGAACATCACAGGCTACATTTGGGATTCTGTCATTTGTATTAATGGCCTYAGAACCATGCAATAATGTGCTGATGAACCATTGCTTTTGAAGCTCTTGAGCATCTCCAGAAATTAGCACTCATTGAGCTGACAGCTTTTTGACTCTTCTCTAGCAGCAATCATGGCTTTCTTTCTCATTCTCCTTTCTTTCACTACTGTTGTAACACTCCCTCTAATTTTTCAAAAGCAGATGGAGAATTGCAGTTGTCATTTCACTACTACAGACTGGGCTTTGGAACCTGGGGAAGGCTATTTATGATAAATGTAAATTCTGAGYCCTGTTCCCAGTGCCTTCCTGACTCTGGGCACTCCTCACTCCATCCAGGGAAAACAGGAATGACATTCTCCTGAGACATCTGCACCACTACAAAACTCCAAGATAAAAACAAAGCAGAGATCAGCATTTGTGCTTTTTAAACTCAAGTGTGGTTCAAAATCTAATTACTAATTCCCTGGCTAGTCTCAGCAATTTTTCCCCCACAACTTCTCAAGTGCAGCTGAAGCAAATCAGATCCAGGACAATGAATGCTGGCCCCCAATTCCTTACAGATGATGAACAGCTTGCAAAGGTTTAGGTAAAAGTACTCAGAAGGAATTTGAAAGGCCAATAGATTTAAAGCAATTCTTCACATTCCTGTGGGTTATGTAACATAATACACTGCATTTATGGAATGACTCCCTTCTCCGAGCACTGATTTGATGCCATCTCACCTCTCCCTTTAACTACATTCCAGTCCCATCAATAAAATATGAAACATGCAGAGCTGCTGGAGTATCCTGGTGCTTAGCAAGGGATCAATAATATCTGTAGCCATAATCACAATTTAGCATTACAGGGATGAACACCCTGTGATCCTCCTCGCAGCATTTCAGCTGACAGGGATCTCGAGCAAAGTCAATACCCATTTTGTAGGAGCTGTGCCAGAGCAGGTCACAAGTTATCTGCAGCAGTCTCCCCACGTGTTATTAAGTTGCTCTCTGCTATCATTCCTCAGCTCTGCAGCTCATCCCATGCTTGCTCCCAGAGGGCTGACAGGAAGCAGTCTCCCAGGATTTGTGCCCAYTTGGATGGCAGGCAGAGCAGGAGGGGAGGACACACAGTGCCTGTCAGGCTCTGCTCTCTGCTCAGCAGCACTGGCACCAGAGCTGCCAGCCTCTGCAAACAGCACTCCTTGCCATCATGAAGATAAATACAATCTTCTCCATCAGGGTTATATTGAAACTACGAAATTCATTAAAAATTCAATGTGTTTTATTCAGCTGCCTATTACTGTCACACATCACATTCATATTCTGTTACTATAGATACCATAGTAATTTTCTGCATTACTTCTGTTCATCCAAATACAACTGTCCAACATAACCTCAATGGAGCAATGAAAAAGGTTTTAATTAATCATATGCAAATTGTTCTTTTCCTTTAAAAATAAGCCTCACAAGAGAGATTTCAAAAATGCAGTAACAATGTTTTTATTGCTACTTAAAAATTACAGCTGCATAAGAATAATTTAATCTTAAAGGCCTTTAATGGATATGTCTTATCTAAACAGTCTAAATGGTTGAACAGAGAAATGAGTAATTTGGAGTTACTCTGTGAGGTTGCTGAGGGTATATTTAGCTAAATATGGAGAAAAATAAAAACAACCTTTAATCAGGAGTGGCAAGAAATGCAGACATACAATGCCCCTGATTATTGGGGTGTTTTGARTTAAGGACAATCCAAATATCCAGATCCTCTTTTGGGAAGTTTAGGCAAGATTCTCTAGGATGGAGCACGGTTTCCCTGCATCACCCCAGGTCTCTCTTCATTTGAGGCACCTGCTGAGAGACACMAATGCTTTCTAGAAGGGCTGAAGGCCTTGGAGGGGCTGGCTGCATTCCCTTCCCTTCCCTTGGGAGTGCAAAAGCATTGCCTGAGTCACCTTCAGTCAACACTCAGCACCCTCAGGATGTGCCAGGTACAAATCCCATGGATTCCTTGTTCACAGCACCAAGCACAGTCACTGACACACTCTGGCTGTGTAAAAACCCCCATTTTTAACACAATCTCAATAAAGCCCAAACTGATCTCACCATGAAGACTGATTTGACTTCAAACCACCTGAGGATCCCTGGCAGTTTGTAGGCTGTCACGTAGATGGTTCTCTCAATCCACATGTTCTGCAAAGGGAACACAAGTGGCATCAGTGGGCAGCTGGGAGCCCCAGCCAAGCCCCAGAGCATCAGCACCAGGACAAGGAGCAAGGATGGCAGATGTTCCAGAGCCAGGGGGGAATTCCACGTGCAACATGGAGCAGCACTGATTTAAATCTGGGATGTGACTTAGCAGGGAACAACTGCTCCCTTTCTGAAGGGAAAGATTCCCTGGTTTTACTGGATGTTCATGAAATCACAGRATGGTTGGAAAGGACCTTAAAATCCATCCAGTTCCAGGAGCAGGGACATCATCCACTGTCCCAGGGTGCTCCAGRTCCCATCCAASCTGGCCTTGGGCACTGCCAGGGGCAGCCACAGCTCCTCTGGGCACCCTGGGCCAGGGCCTCCTCACAGCACTCATTTTATTGACCATTAGATCAAACAAATGGTTTATTAAAAAAAAAACAGGCAAAAAAACAAGCAAATTGTATTAGTGACAAGAGATTTTCAGATGCCTGACTGGAATCTTCATGGCAAGACAAAATTCAGGTGTAACAATTTAAAATMCTTTCTTAGAAGAGCTGTTTTTACAAAATAAATACAGCTTTGCCCAGTTTTTTTTTTTTCCTATTGGTATAAACAAGAACATGATAAATTGGCTTAATTAACTTTCTATGAAAAATAATCCCTTTAAACCTGGAATTTATTTCTCAACAAGCAAAAGATAATGAATGGCTCAGATGCCCAAAATAGAGGGGGAGAAACAAGCAAACTCAAGGTGGGGTTTTTTTTTCTCCATAATTTCTTACTGCAAATTCGTTGTCTGGGTTTTTCTCTCCTTTTCGAACAGGGCGCGAGTACTCGAAGCGTTGGACTTCATTCACCCTGTAGAAACTGGAAACAGGGAAAAGAACCAYGGRATCACAGAATGGAYTGGGYTGGAAGTGACCTCARAGATCATGCAGTCCCAAGCCTCAAATGCACAACRAAAATCAAAAGGATTTTCTGTTTARGAATTGCTRAAATTGGAGAAAGTTTATGAACAGAKATGGGATTGCTGTTTTCCAGGGGGTTGGAATGTGTGCCAATATTAAAAATCATCATTAAATTCCCTCAGAATGCCCATCCCTCATGGCTGTGAACAGATTTCAATAATGTGTTCTGAAGGGGATGGAGAAAACAACAAAACCCAGCCCAAACTCACCTCACGATTTGCTCTGACACCGGCCTGTGAAATTTCGAGGGTAAATCCAGTTTGGGCTTTACAGTGAAGCACTGAATATCTGAATTTTGGGGGTTAAGAAGTGAAAAGGGAATTTCAGTCCCACAGAGCAAACAGCTCAACAGGAACACACACACAACAAAAGGACAAAACAACAAAATCAATGTGTTAACACCCATCAGGGCAGAAGTGCAACAGCTTGGCCATAAATGCTTGACCTGAGCTGCTGGGTGCACTGGTTGTACTGGTTGTACTGGTTGTACAGCCCAAGGATACACTGGCCAGAGGAGGTTTTGATGTCATCCCCGGGGGGTGACGTTGTCTTCATCTTCTCGGCGTTGGGGAACTGCGTCAGCAGCCGCGCCTCGAAGTCCTCGCGCCGCTCGTACTCCTTGCCCCGGTAAATGAACACCTTGTTCTGCAAACAGAGGCACCCAAAGCTGCCACCAGCACCCCCTGAGCTCAGACCAGTGCTCCCAGTACACAGCTGGGGCCTCAGGAGCTCAGTGCTGTCAGTACTCCTCAGGGAGTGAAGAATCTCACGCTCCTCACGCTGTGTTGTAACCAACACCTCATCAATATTTTCCTTCTCACCTCCAGTTCCATCCTGGGATCACTAAGCCCACATTTACCTTTAGGTTTCTTTATAAGCCACACTMAAATCACCTCAAAACGTGATTTCAAAGATCTGTAACACTGGTGGCCATTGAAAATGTATTAAGGGAAATTATTACCAAATCCAAGAGGCATCCTCCACCTTCCACAGCTAATGATGGAATGGATGGCAATAAATAAACAGAATTAGGCTTTTTATACATAAACATTTATCCAAAGGCACTTAGGTGAGCAAAAAGAGTGGCAGAGAAAAATAGAGACATAAAACAATGCAGATTTGAGGAGGAATATCCAAAAATACCAACTCTCATAAAAAGACTCACATGAATGTATTAGATTTTTGCCATTATAAACTTTTTATAACTTTAAAATTATGGTTATTGTATTTGTAAGCATTGGTTTCTGCTTTGCCAATAAGGAAAATGAAGAGATGYTTTATACAGTCCATTTATATGCTAAGTTCATTAAATTCTAAAGGAAAATGTAAAAGACAACTTGCATATTTTTAACTGATCAAACATATTAAAGCAAGTTTGGATAAAATTTGCATCTGAATATGCTTAACCTCATTACTCATCTCAAAATGAAGACTTGGTGAAAAAATTATGCAGCAATTATAAAAAAAAGGGTGTTTTGACTGGGGGTAGGAACCTGGAGTTGTTCACATTTGCCCAGTTGGGTTTAATTCTGCAATGGTGCCTTTTGAAAAGCTCAGGAGGGGAAAGAAAGGTAATAATAGATGGCTAAGAAGCTTCTTTAACTATAATTTATGTATATACAGTTGTAATTCACAGGGAATGTTGGAACAGAGGGCAGAGTGGTGATTTTCTCCATCAGCAGGGCACTCAACAGCCTGGTTTTCAGAGGGCAAATTGGGAAGGAATTCATTCCTGTGAGGGTGGTGAGGCCCTGGCACAGGATGCCCAGGGAAGTTAACTAAATAATAAGGGGTTATTTCTGTGTCACCAGCTGCCAAGTGCCAGAGAATCACAATCCAGACATGTCACAACCCCACTTTTCTTCAGACACTAATTCAACCCATAAAAACACTAATAATAGTGAAAAAAAAAAACCTTAAAATGTCACTAAAGCTGTGATCCTGGCATCAGCCAAGTGACACATGTCTGAAACTGGCACCTAACACAGGCAAATCAATGAGAAAAACTGCTATTAAAGGTGTCACACACACCTGTGAGAGTCAACTTCATTCTAGTGGCAATGCTGGAAAGGACACTCACCTGAAAACATGGTCACATACAAAAGGCTTCTCTAGCATGCTCATATATATATTATATATAAATATATATTGACCTGGCAGGCAAAAATGTCACCATTTCAGATGGTTATGACCCCCAGTGATGCACTGGGTCATTTGTCTTCATTTCTAGTGATACCCTGAAGAAATAGAAAGCACTGAATATGTTTGAAGAGAAAGTTTTTCTACTAAAATTCAACCATTCCATCTTAGAAACTAGAAAGGAAAAATCAGTGTTTGTTTTATSCACCTAAAAAACACCTGTCAGTGTCAGGCAGGTTTCTCCAAGCCAAGGGAAATTTCCAGAGCAAGCAGCCTCTGTGGAAAGAGGGGACACTTACCCTGATGAATGTTGGGAATCCCTGGCCGTAGTATCCCACAGCAAAATAATCTGGTTTTGGTCKTATCACCTTCACAATGTTCTCATAGAACTGGGCTTGTTTTCTCTGCAAAACAAACAGGAGRGATTGAATGGCCTGAGCTTTCAGGAGATTCCTTAAGATCCTGTGTGCATCTCTAATTTAAAGATGTTTCATTCCCCTCTTTTTTTTTTTTTTCAGCTTTCTATCAGAGTCATGGCATTATTTGGAAATASCAGACTCTGCAGCCATGACTTTTCTACTCATCATGGTGAATCTGACTGTTCCCTAAGGAATATCTCCATGTTAATGAACCTTATCATGGTGAACCTCACTGCTCCATATCCAATATCTCAATTTTGATGGACCTCATGTTGGTGAACTTCATTGTTCCATATCCAGTATCTCAATTTTGATGAACTTCATCATTGTGAACCTCATTGTTCCATAACCAATATCTCAATTTTGATGGATCTCATCTCGATGAATGCCACTGCTCCATATCCAACATCTCACTTTTGATGAACTTCATCATTGTGAACCTCCTTGTTCAGTATCTCAGTTTTGATGGGCCTCATCCTGGTGAGCCTCACTGATTCATTTCACTGGCAGTGAAGGTCAGGAATTTGCAGGGCACTCTGAAATTCCAGCTGTGACACTTCCGACACCAGAACACCGGAATGATGAAGTCTCACAGCTCATCCCAATGGTGCTGACTTGTCAGTTTGGGRCTYTTACATCTCCTTACGTTTTTCTACAACTTCTCTTCCATATTTACAACCACGAATTTGCATATGGAAAGCAGGGAGTTGAGAATTGCAGGGAAATGTAAATTTTGCAATAAACACACGCGTGTCAGACGCCATCTGCTTTCGACGCCGAGTTCTTCTTTATCTCTAATGATGAAATAATAGCAAATGAGCAGCTCCAGAAGATCTGYTCATTAACTTATTTTCAGTCTGTTATTTCTGCATTTTGATCTGGGGGAGGTTCAGGGCTGCTCCCACACAAGGAACAGTAAATGGCACCAAGACTACAAAGACCCAGATCTGCCGAGTATTTCTCAGCTGATCTGGAGCAAAACTATTTTGTCATTTGTGAATTGTCTTAGAGGCTAATATTTAATATTGCTTGAAGAGAAGAGGCAAGAGGGAAAAGAGAAAGAACAAAAAAACTTCTAAAATTTATTGTGGGAGAAAAAAAAGAGCTGTTCAGCAGCAGYAATAAGAAAAGCTGATGGGGTTTGTGAGACCTGGCTCATACAGGAGAGTGAACTTTGGTCTCTGTCTTGTGAGGGGAACACACACCAGGATTAATTCTGTGACATCTCATCTCCTGGCTGATGAGSAAAGAGCAGATAAACTCAGCTGTCTGATGTGAGGATTGGAAGTTCTGGGTCTCCCTTCTTAGAAGAAGGAGAAACTCCATGGAAATATCCAAGGCCAGGTTGGACAGGGCTTGGAGCAAGCTGGGATAGTGGGAGGTGCCTGTGGCAAAGTGGGTGGGACTGGATGAGCTTTAAGGTCCTCCCAACCCAAATCATTCAATCACTCTGTGATCACTGGCTACAATGAAGTGCAAATTCCAACTTCTCCTCCCAAATGGATCCAGTAGGATAATTAAAGAGAGGCTGCCTCTGGGACAAACCCATTCACGTTCCCATGTGCAGGCAAAGAGGAGATGGAGAATGGAAACTGAGGCACTCAGAGAGTAGCCACCCCCTGGTGAATAATCACACCTGACAARCATTTCCAGCTGAGGAACAATCCTACCCCATTCCTTTGCTGCTGAAATGAAGAATATTCTGTGCCCTCCCCAGCAGGAGCAGGGAGCTGGGGCTGTGTGGAGCTGAGTTCAACACTGCAGCAATGCCCAGCTCACACACACTGCCAGGAAGGAAACAGATGAACAATTCAAAGAAATTAAGGAAAATGTACTGTGAGAGCAAAAGCAAAAGGAATCAGAAACTTCAGAGTGGAGAATTTTCAGAACCAAACTGGAATCACATCCCAGCTCCCCTGGAAATGGTTGGGACCTGAGGAGGGACAGTGACAGCTGCCATTTATCTCTTTGGAAGAGAACAGGAGGGAAAAAATGGTGCTGGAATAATGAATGGGTAACGTCAGGGCAAAAATAACTGACTGGAGACATGAATGCTTGGGATTATTCATACCTAAAAAAAGAAACGTGAATATAGAAAGACACTTGAGAGAGAATGGGGACTTTTTTTTCATGTTCCCATTTAAATTTAAATTCAAATTTTCCTTTTATACCCCAAATAAATCAGCTTAACATTACTGAAATGTTTTTCTTTCAGCTAAAAAAAAATAAATTCAATGTTTTTCAGACAATCCAGTGGTAGCCAGTTAATTGACAATGGTCCAACAAAGCCATGTTGGGCATTTGTTTCTGCATTTTACTTTCATTGCTACAGTATTTTTATATAATTTTAAAAGCTTGGAAATGCAACTCTGAAATAAATTATTGCAGTGTCTGTGTCATTAAAAAAACCTACCAGCAGTTCACTGAGTTGTTCATAATCA
Source organism: Alauda arvensis (assembly GCA_902810485.1). Taxonomy (NCBI): domain Eukaryota; kingdom Metazoa; phylum Chordata; class Aves; order Passeriformes; family Alaudidae; genus Alauda; species Alauda arvensis. The sequence continues at coordinate 163,430 of CADDXX010000884.1, read as the reverse complement.
AACATTTCATTTTCATACTGTTCTGCAAGTTCTTTACCCAAGGCAATGGCCTCTTCCCACATCTGTTGGGAAAAAAAAATCACAGAACAACAAAAAGAAGCTGAATTACATACCTTGGTTAAACATCAACATTAGAATCAAATAAAGCAACCAAATGCATTGTGTCACATGCCTGAAAACACTGAGCATCTGATGTGCCAAAGAGCTGTGCTGGGGTTAGAAATGTCTCTGTTAATGGAATCATGGAATTGTTTAGGCTGGAAAAGCCCTCCAAGTTCACTGAGTTCAACCATTCCCCAGCACTGCCAAGGCCACCAGTGCCCTGTGTCCCCAAATGCCACATCCACATGGATTTGAAATCCCTCCAGGGATGGGGACTCCAGTACTGCCAGGGCTGGAATTCCTTTCCATGAAGGAATTTTCCCAAATATCCAAACTAAACCTGCCCTGGCCCAGCCTGAGGCCMTTCCCTCTCCTCCTGTCCCTGTTCCCTGTCCCAGAGCCCAAATCCCCCCCGGCTGTCCCCTCCTGGCAGGGACTTGTGCAGAGCCACAAGGGCCCCCCTGAGCCTCCTTTGCTCCAGGCAAAAGATGATCCCATAACAGCACCCAATCCATGCATTTCTGACTGAATTATCAATTCTATCCTGAATTAAAAATCTGTTTGCTTTGTTTGTTCTGACCTTCRCACTCAACACCCAAAAGCAGAACAAACCTCCACTGGAAACACCATGGAATTCCTGGCTTTTCTCCAGGCTGAGCCCCTTTTCCAGCTCCCTCAGCCCTTCCTGGGGCTCCAGCCCCTTCCCTGGACACACTCCAGCCCCTCAATTGCTTTTTTTATCACTGAGGGGTCCAAAGCTGAGCAGGGGGTTGGAGGTGTCTCAGCAGCACCAGGACAGAGGGACAATCCCTGCCCTACTCCGGCTGCCACCTCACTTTGAACACAACCCAGGTGCCTTCTTGGCTTGGTGGCACTCAAGGTGATCTGCCCCATGACCTTCCCTGGCACAGGACACAAATTTACTGGATGCAAATCCAGTCCAATGATCAAAGAGCTTCAGAAGTGAAGTGATTGCTGCCAGCCCATCCAGTGATGTGCAAACACAGCCTGTCCACCAAGAAACCCAGGACCTCAGGCTTCGGAGCAAGGCTGGTGATTGATGATATTTCATAATCACCCCTCTCTCCCCTCTAATATCTATAATCTGTATTAGACAGGACAGGCAATTTGCAGATATTGCTTTGAACAAATACTCATTATATTTCCATTGGTTCTTCTTCCTCTCGTTCCTCAACCATGAAATTCAGCAGCCGTCTCAAGTGACCCAAAGAAATTTAACAATATCCTTCAGCTCTTCAGAAGGCAGCAGTCTTAATGAGGAGCAGCAAGAATGGTTTTAAATGTGCATTTTTCATCTGKTTTTTCTACTCCAAAGATAAAGAACCACTCAAACCTAAAAACATGCTCAAATTAGCACACCAGGCTATCAAAGATCAAACCTGATCTGCCTCTGCTGCTGAAATTTGGTTGGCAYTGCTGACCTTGCTTTATTATAAAAATGAGTTTCAGGATGAGTTAGAAATGCAGATTTTATAAGCCTTCATCTTAAATTTAAATCCTCTGGCCACACCACCTGTGGAGGGCTGAGGGGAAGGGCTGAACACACAACTCCACCAAAAAGGTGGATGTTTTTGGGGGAAATGGGGAATTGTGTGTTCACAATGGGCCAGGGAGTTTGGGATGAAGCAGCACAACTTCCAAAGGTGGTGGGAGGTGGATGCTGGGGAGGGAAGAGGAAATGTGACCTGGGRAAACCTTCACAACAACTGAGCCCTGCATCCATCCCATAAAAATCCCTCAATCCCATCCTCTTTAAAGCACTGTGCAAATAAGAGATGTTTTACATTCCAAAAAACCCAAAAGCAAACCAAACAAATGAAATTCCACACTCAAAGGCCCAAAACCAGTGTCAGGTGAATTCTATTTGTCCACTGATCTGCAAGTTGAAATTGCATTTTTTAGTGTATCACAAAAACTTGGAAAAAATAAGACTTTTAGAGAAATTCCTGGTTCTAGATGCTGATTTGAAAAATAAGAATAAAACATTAAGGATGAACCCTCAGCAAGTCTTCACATGGAACATGCCAATGTTACAAAAGATGGGTGCCAGTGGTTCACTGTCCACCCCTGCTCCCCTCTGGGAAAAAGGAGCTGATTTTCACTTGGAGGGATGGACTGAGAGGTTGTGCTGGCAAACTGAGCAGGAATGGCTGGAGAGCAGCAGCCTGGAGAGGCAGGGAGCTGCTGATGGGGCAGGAGATGAGGAAATGCAGAGGGAAAAACAGTAATGGGAGACTGCAGGGAGAAAGGAGAGAGATTTCTGCCCTCCAAGACAAAAAAGGGCTAAAAACTGCACTGTGGGGCTGAGTGAGAGGAAAGGAGCTTCTGAGTCCTGCAAAAACCAGCTGGGATGATGTCTGGACAAAGTGGTGACCTAACTGAAGCTAAAAGAGCCATGAATGCTCACCAGGAGCAGAATGTGGCTCTTCATGAACCTCTCCTGGCAGCTCCTCGTGCTATTCGACCCCTCCTCTTGATTTKACTTATTTCTCCAACAAGGTGCAGAATGTGATTTACCCAGGGAAGAGGAGTGCAACGAGCATGAGCTGCCTCATGTTTGTGAAGTGCCTTGAAGGTGAAGAATGCATCAGAAGGACTAATTACAATCACGGTAATGAGGGCTCACGTCTGCAGGAAATTACGCGGCAGCCTGAGCGCKCTGCGACGCAATTTCTGCAAATGGAAGGAGCTGAATGTTTTTATCCATATTATGGATCTAATCTAGCATGATGATACAGAGCAGGCTTTTATTTTTAAACAAAAATTAACATGAATTTAAGAGYAAAGGCACAGTTGCAGGAGAAGGAGGACATTTGCACACGCCAGGCTGAGGTGATTTTGACTCAGAAGGGCGATACAGCACCAATTTAGAGGAACTGAACTAATATTCAGGTGCTTGTTAAGTCAGCAAGTGAAAGCTTTCAAAATCACTTAACCTTCCCTCATTCTGAGTGCCATTTTCTCCTGAACTTCAGCCATCCATAACTTCTGCATATTTTCATTTCAAAGACAACCATCACTGCCCTGGTCCTGGGTCCCTGTTTGATTCAGATTTAACCAGTCCCTCTCCAAAATGAGACTGCAAATAAAATGAAACCTAAATAATTTTTGATTTGCATCAACACTGTCAACAAACACCCTTGGTTCTTCCCACTGGCTCCTGGATAAGCACAGATGTGTTGCCAAACCRTGTCTGGGAATGCAAAAGGTGGGCAGATTTATGGGATWTTGGGCAGGAATTGTTCCCTGGGAGGGTGGGGWGGAGCTGGGAYGGAATTCCCAGAGAAGCTGTGGCTGTCCCTGGATYCCTGGCAGTGCCCAAGGCCAGGCTGGAGGAACCTGAGAGAGTTTTTTAGATGCCTTTGCTTGTGATGGGGTGGGACCAGGTGACCTTTAAAGGTCCTTTCCAACCCGAACCCTCCAGTGATTCTGAAAGCAGCCACACTCTGCCTACACATCACTGCCCACAGGTACCACAGCACTGCCACTGATTAAATAACAACTTYAGCAGAATTAAATCTCCTTTGATTTTTTTTCACCTTCCCACCCTTGTCTGCCAAAGCCATAAACACACGGGAGCAGAGGCTGCTTCCACTGCACCTCCTCCAGCCTGAGCAAAGCCTTCAGATGTTACTGAATATTAATATTAATAATGGATTCTGTAAATGTGCCACAGCCTGAAAAATGAATCCTCAAATTAAATGTGATCCAGATTTAGTTCTTGTACAACACACAGCCAGTAATCACATAATCCTTGCCTTCCTCCYAGCAAGGAAGTGGAGATGAACAGGAGAAAACCAGACTTGGGTTAAAGATCTTCTCCTTCCACCCCTGCCATGGCAGGGACACCTCCCACTGTCCCAGGCTGCTCCAAACCCCAGTGTCCAGCCTGGCCTTGGGCACTGCCAGGGATCCAGGGGCAGCCACAGCTGCTCTGGGCACCCTGTGCCAGGCACTGCCCACCCTGCCAGGGAACAATTCCTGCCCCAAATCCCACCTAAATCTCCCCACTGTCAGCTTAGAGCCATTCCCTGTGTCCTATCCCTCCATCCCCTGTCCCCAGTCCCTCTCCAGCTCTCCTGGAGCCCCTTTAGGCCCTGCAAGGGGCTCTGAGCTCTCCCTGGAGCTTTTCCTCTCCAATCCCAGCCCTCTCAGCAGAGCAGCTTCAGATATTAGAACAACATCTGTTTCTGGCTTAAACTACTGGAATTCCTTTAAAGTTTCTGTAAAAATCAGTTTACAAATTCTCCTGCTGACATTGTGTCACATTATTTTTAGTGCAACACTTTCAGGTACTTTTCTATTGTACTGCAAATACACAATAAAAAATGAACAAAGATGAAAAGATTCTTTCCATTCTTGCCAGTCTCTGACTTTGTCCTTCTCCAAAACCTCTGTCTCAGAGAAAAGCACCCACTTTTTGTTTTTACTGCCTCTTAAAACCCTCACTGTGCTCCAACATCTCTGTTTGGAACTCCCAGCTGTCCAGTTGTTCCTTCAGAGTGATGCCTTGGGAAGGCTGAGCTGGAGCAGAGACTGGACAGAGCTGGAGAATAAAGGAGAGATTTATTAAAAGGCCTTTAAGTGCACCTTGGGCAGGACAAGAGCCTGGCCAGGGCTGCACCCAAGGTGGACCCAAAATGGGCACAAAATGGTCACAGAATGGGCACAAAATGGACCCAAAATGGGCCCCTGGTCACAAGGTCTCACACTTATTCTAAGTTTTGCTCCATTTGCACATTGGGGTTTCATTGTCCCATTCCAGCCCCAGGTGATGCAGTCCCATCCTTGTTTTCTCCCTTCATCCCCCCCTTGTTTGTGCTTTTGTCCCTGAGAACTTGTGCCATTGTCCTTGGGGTGCAGCAGGGACAGGATTTGTTTTGTGTCCCTGCTCTGTGCAGAGCTGAGTGAGCCTGGCTGTGAGCTCAGAGCTGCAGCCCTGGGCAGCAGAGCCTGGAACACAGGGGAGAGAAAACTGAAGGCATCAGGAACAATGAGATGTTGAATTATGGAGCTCAATTTCTTAAGTGGAGGAAGTCCTGGAGCCACAGAACCCAGAGGCCCAGGATTCCACAGAACCACTGAGGTTGGAAAAGACTTCTAAGATCATCAACCATCAACCACCACCTTGTTAAACAATAAACCCTGTCCTCAGATGTCAAATCCAGACTTTTTTTTTTGTTTAACAATTCCAGGGATGGGGACTGCACCACTGCCCTGGGCAGCCTGTTCCTCTGCATGTCAGCCCTTTCCATGAAGAAACTTTTCCTAATATCCAACCTAAACATCCCCTTGAGGCTGTTTCCTGGCTTCTCCCTCGTGCAGCTGCACCACAACACCTCCAACATCCCAGAAAGCCACCCCAAAGCTGGAGATGTTCCCCCATTCCCAGAGAAACAGGGACTGTGTCTCTCACACCCCTGCACACCCCTCAGAACATTTTAGCTGTTGACTCCTGAGCCAGTTTATTCAGGTGAGGACAGCAGGGCTGGGGCCCAGGATCCAGAGAAATGAAATCCATATTCCTGAAGGTCAATAACTCCCAATCTGCTGCCTCACAGATTTCCTGCCTTGGAAGCTTTCCCAGCTCTGCCCAGGACATGGCAAGTCTTCTGGAGAAATGAGCTGCACWGGGAGCTACTACACAGGATTTGTACCAGCTACAACTCATTAATGGGAGAAACAATTTATCTGCAGAGGGTACCAGGGAGAGAGGCTGCTGGGACTGGAAGGAAAATGCTCCTTTTATACTCAGGGGGTAAAAAAAAAAACGTGCAGAGCCTAAATTTAGTTGTGYAGACACGAGCTGCAAATTGTTATGGGCAAGACTTTGCAGATGCAGGAGATCTCTTTTAGGGAAAACCCAGCAATTTAATTTATTTTTCAAGCTGGATTGCTTGTTGGCCAGAAAGAACTACAGCATCCAATTTCCTTTTTGAGGTTAAGAGCAGCAGAGGAGGATCTCAGGGTATTTCTGAGCTCCTGCAGAGTTAATGGTCAGGAGCAGGGAAATAGTCTGGGATAAGAATATTATGGTGCCATGTTCTGAGGTGTGAGGGACTTTCTAAGCTGGTTCCATTTCAGTCTTAATTAACCAGCAGGAAGGCTTAATATTTGAAACAAAGTGCTAAAACTCAGCATTTCTCTGTTGTTAGTACTGCATTCAGGACACAGGCAGGTTGGAAACTCTTTAAATCAATAAATCCATTCATTTGGAGCGTGGTCAGACCCTGAATCCTCCCTCTCCCAAGACTCTCTGTCCTTCCCAGCTCCCAGGACAGCTCCAGGGCTGAGCTGGCCACGAGCCTCACACAGATTTTTGGCACACAGGTGCATTTCACCACTCACTTGTWAAGATGGAAGAAAAAGCCATTTGATGTCATCCCCTGAGCCAGAAAAAAAAGGCCTTTTAAGCCMAAGCAGGGCATTTGCTGTATAATTTCAGATATTTTCTGTGCTGTGGCTGCTGTAAAGCAGTAAAAGCCTTTTTTTTTTTTGGAGGAGGAGGAGGGGAGAAAGGAGGAGCAGGAATAAAAGAACAGTGTGCATTTGTTTACTTTTTTTTCTCCTCAGCACCAACACTTGGAATTTATGGAGGAGCAGAGGGAAACCTGTCCTGATTTCTGGGCTGTTCCCACATTTCAGCAGGCAGCAAGAGGAATGCTGCTGCCCCCCTTGTGGCTCCACAAACAAACCTGCTTTAAAACAACACCTTATCTCTGCCAAGGAGCATTCCCTGCATTCAGGAGTTYATCAGCACTGATTTCCCACAGGAAAATGCCACCCCTTCCCTCATCCCTCCACTCCCATCACTGTTTTCCCTTCTCACCTTGGGATACTCTAAGCCAACAATTTCCAGTGAAGTCCCTGGATTCAGGGCTTTGTTGGAAATCACAGAGACAGCAAACACCTGAGAGCAGTTCAGAGGATGGGTCACACTGCTGGGATAAGCCTGAGGATAAGGATTTTAAGGGCAAAAGCCAAGAGAGATGGAGAGGAGACTGGAAAGTGCAGTGAAGAAGAATCCAGGAGAGAAAAGGATCCCTAAAGCAGGGAAACAGCTTTCCTTTGGGAAAGGAGGAGCTTAGAAAAGGAATGAAGGGCTGAACTAACCAGGAATCAAACCCATAAAGCAGAACAACTGCAAAATGCAAAAGCTGTTTCTCAAAAATGCTCCTTCCCTAAAGGTGACAGTTGTACTTCAGCCTGATAAAAGCTTGGTGTAAGGACCAAAAAAGTCAAATATAGGTAAAAAAAGAAAACTTCCTAAGAATCAGAGATTAAAAATAGAAATCAAAATGAGGAACCCTGACTGGATCTTGAACTCCAGGTACCAGGGCTACTCGTGGTGAGGGGCAGCATTCTGTCCTCAGCACAGGAGGTGCCACATCCCTGCCTCCAGGACAAGCCCACCCTCCCTTTTATTCACTTACAGATTTCTCAGGCACTTCTGGCCAGCAGTGAAGTGTTCAGTCCATCCCAGCCTGAGTGTGCAGGATTAAATCYCAATTCCCCTGCCCATGAATGCCAGTGTTTAGGGGCTGAGCCTCATGGGTGGCTTTCCACAGACAGGGAAACTGAATTCCCCAGGGAAATCACTCTGCCAAGAGAAAGGGATCCTGATTTCTGAGAGGCTGAACTACACCAGCCTTWAAAAAACAAAAAGCCAATRYTTTAARCCCAATTTYAGGAAATCCCTCTGCTCCATTTCTTCTACAGAATGTCCATCATCTCCCTCCCTTCCCAGATCCCCACATTCCCATCAGGCAGCTTGGGGTGGGAGAGGCACAGGCTCACAGCTTTAAACAGAATTCCTGGGCTTCTGTGAAAGCCTGGAAGTGGCTCATGTGCAGTGACTGCCAGGCAGGGACCCAGCTGGGTGATTATGGCACAAAAAACACCCAGGAATTGGTTTGGGCATGGGTTCAGTCTCCCAAAAATGCACAGCAAAACTGTTCTAGGGGTGTTTACTGCTCATGGGGACAAAGCAGCTGCTGGGCCACATCTGCAAACTGCTCAAGGAATGCAAGAAGTTGATTTAACTGAATGTCAGAACATCCCAAATGAGAGGATTACCTTCAATCTGCACTGGAAACCTCCACKTGGAGCTCCCTGACATTTGCAAAATCACACAGGATGAACATTCTCAGTGTATATTGATTTTTTTATTTCCCTTTTCATGGAGTAATGTGAAAAATTATCAACCAGCTTGAGTGACCAGAAAATGAGAGGAGGAATAKCTGTAAGTAGGAGAGAGGAGTCTGGGAATGAATCATCTCCTCACACACACAAAAACCCCCCAGGAGTCCTGGACCAGAACTGGGGCTCAGCAGAACCATTCCCAGAACCAACAGGAAGCCACAAAGACATAAACCAACAAAATAAAAACTGGCAACTCCTGGCTTTCCTTCCAGACAGGAATGGAAGGTTAAAATAAGCTTTAAAACCAGCTGTGACCCTCACTCCAATGAGATTCCTTTCATTCACTCAGGAAAAGCTTTTTGGGCAGCAGGGACTGAACCCAAGTCACCTCCACCAGCCCCAAACAGCCACTTGTGCACCACTCCAGAATCACGTTTTTACAGCTTTTATCCCATTTTCACCCCAATCCAGAACTACAACTCCTACCATCACTCATTAACTTTTAAATATTGCAGTAAGATAAGATAAGCTATAACATTTGACTTTTTAAGCAACATTTCTGRCAAAACAATAGAAATTATAGTTCCTATCAAAATTATTCTAGGATTTTCACCTGATGCTGCTAAAAACACCTGGAAAGGATGGGYTGGCTGGATAATATTCCAATTCCACAATTTCTGTTTGCCCTACAGAGTTCACTTTTAAACCCCAAGTTTACATTTCTGAAATGTTCTCACAAAGAGATTCCTGCTTCTCTACTTGAACATTCCATGCCTGAAATACCCAAACACTGAACCCCCTCCCTCYCCAACACCAAGCAATGCCAAATGCAAACTCCTTCTGCATTAGAAGATGCATTTGCAATGAAATATCCTCACCCCAGGATATTTATGACATGAAGCACAGACATGCAGGCCCTGAGGGAATTATTTTYGTGCACAGGAGGGAAAACAAGGGGAGCTGAAGGATTCTGTTAGCTCTTGTAACTGCCAGGGAAAGTCCCCCAAGTTACATGCATCACTTTTTTATTTACTCCATGGCATCACATGCCCATATATTTTCCCCTAAGAGAGGAGTTATAAATGTACCATTGATTTCTTTTGAATTTTTTCTTTGTTGTATCATTATCTGCAAGTGCTTCCTGAAGGTCACTGGATGCAAACTATGTTTACTATGAAATTTATAAGTTGGAGAGAAAAGCAATGAAATACATTTGCACTTTTTTTTCCTTCCCTTTTTACCTTGCCCTTGTCAAAGTAATGGATAATTTCTTGATAGAGCTGATCTTTCAGCTGTCCTTGAGTAGCAGCCTGGTATCCATCCCTCTGGGTGAGATGTGCTGCACAGGCTTCTTCTGACCACTAAATCACATTAAAAAAAAAAATAAAAGGGGAAAAGTGAAAGCAAATCCAAAGGAATGAGCTCTGAAGTGAAATAAAAGAGGGGTTTATTTAAAGAAGTGGTACAGCAGTGAATGCACCAATAAAGGGGTTTTTGCACAGTTGTGCCCTTTGCTTCCTTGGGCACAAGGAGCATTGATTGGGCTGCTGTAATTGGAGGCTAATTACATCAATCAGCTGGAAGGAGCTGTGTCCTAGGGTGACTTTGCTCTCCTTGGTGAGGCTGATCAGAGTGACCTTGGGCTGCTGAGGGTGCAGCCCACTGGGGACACACTGAACTGGATGTGAGAGAATCCCTGGAGCCCAGATCCATCAGCACAGAGGGAAGGGCTGCAGGCAGGGAAAGGAGATGGCTCCARCTCACTGAGGATCTTCAGAGGCAGGGAAAGCTTAATTAACTTCAGCCAGCCTGTCTGCAATTAGCAGCTCTGGCTCTTGCAGCCAATGCCTGATGGATCAAGGGCAAGATGTCAATCATAGAATCATGGAATGGTTTGGAAAGGAGCTTAAAGCTCATCCCATCCCATCCCACTCCATCACCTCCCACTGTCCCAGGCTGCTCCAAGCCCCAGTGTCCAACCTCACCTTGGACACTTCCAGGGACCCAGGGGCAGCCACAGCTTCTCTGAACAACTCTGATTCATTTCCAGAATTACTTCACCTCCTATATGTTATTAAATTTCACTCAATCACTTCTTGTTTTGSCCAAAAAGTTGTTCATGCAGACACCTGTGACAGCTCTGCTCTGAACTCTGAGCAACACAAACCTGCTGGAGCCTGCAATGTGCTGGCWTTTTTTTCAGCATGCTAAAAGCTGCTGTCTTCTGTTAGTTTTGAACACCTCAATTTTGACAAAAAGGGGTTGAAAACACAACAAAAATCTCTTTTCTTGAGTGTGCTTCATCAGCCTGCAGTAATTTAGCCTCTGCCTCCACAGACAGAGCCTTCTTGCAGATTTAAAGGTGAAATTCTCAGGTGCTCTCAGTCCTGCCCTCGATGTGATCCCATTAAAATCAGTGGGATGAAATGTCTGCCTGTGATGAGTGGCACTGAAAATCCTGTCCTGAGGCTTGACAAGAAACTCAGCTGCTCAGTTACACCCCCCAATACTGCTGCTCCTCAGGCAACACTGAACTCCTCCCTCCACCAAGGATGGCAGGAGTAGGGACTTCATTTGATAATGAAGTCATTCCAGCCTCTAATGAAATTATACTTACAAACAAACAGGGATGAAAACCTGTGACCAATCCTACCCTGACATTTACTGTCTGCTATCCATTTGCATTAAAAGGAAAGAAAAATGGATATTTCTGCCCATTAAGTTCTTCCACTGAATTCAGGAGTACTTCCCCTGCTCTCTGTACACATTCCCTAAGAAGTCACAAACTCTAATTTGAGGTCACAGAAAATAAGTTGTCTTACAAGTCCAAGGTATGCCAGGTGAAAGTCTCAGTGACATTTCATGGCATGGTTTGTTCCATCATTTATTGAGGAACACATCCTGGARGGAATGAATCCTGCATCCTGTCCAAAAGCTTCATCCACGTGAAGTGGGCACACTGCTTTTACACTCCAGATGAACCTCAGGGATGTTTCCTTGTCTAATAACCCTCTAGTGATCTGAAAACACAGTAAATACATTTCMGAGTGTCTTCATTTAAATTGCACATGTACACTCTGCATCACATTGAGTCTTTTTATGGCTTGGATGCAGTTTGCTGARTAATTCTCAGTGCATCCATCAGAAGGATCTCATTTAACACCTTCCCCTTTTCAACTTTTCCAAACAGAGATGTGACACTCCTACTTTGCTGGGGTTGCTGAAATGAAAGCCAGCATTGCTGAGAACAGTTGGCTGCTGAGGATGAGATGCAGTTCCTGCATGGGAGGGGCACCATGGTTAAAACAACACAATCCCTGCTTTGGCTGGGAAGGGASCTTGGAGCCCCTCTTGTTCCATCTCCTGCCATGGGAAGGGAAACCTTCCCCTGATCAGGAGGCTGCAAAACACCATGGGAATGAGCAGGGGATCAAGGGGAAAATGAAATTCTCATTTATTCTGTCCCTGACTCTCTGCCCCTGGGGTTATTGGGTCCTTGGGGGGAGTGGAGAGAGATCCAGCACTCCCTGAGGGAGAAGGATCTCACTGCAGGCTGGGAGATGTGAGGAAGACAAACAGGACTAAATCAAACTCTCCCAAAACATCTAACTCCTATCACAGTGAGATTTTTTACTTTTCCCATTAACTGCTTTTCAAAATTAAAACCTAAACCTAGGAATTCAGTGATGATTCAGCTGTATTAAATGTGATTTCATGACACAAGTGTCTGCTGGCAAGAGCAGCATCTTCCTAATGATAACCAGGAGGGCAAAGTGGGTACCAGCTCCCACATTTGTGACATGAGCAAGTAAAAAAGCTGCATGTTAGAGACAACATCTTGTCTCCAGAATGTTTTCAGGGAGATTAATACTTCTGAAGTACAGCTTCACTCCATTTCTGGCTGGCAGTGGACACTGTTAAACACTCCAATGCTTTATTCCAGGCACTTGCTGCAGGTAATATGTAATTTGTGTATATTGCAGGCTACAGCAAGCATTCCTTGAAGAGGAGCAGTATTTGTTATGCCTCTTCAAATGTGCCATGAACTGGGTAACACTGCATTAAATTACATGCACCTTTGAAAGGCATGAACTTGGAAAGAAGGCCATTTGAATCCCTCTCCAATTTTCTGAAATCCAAACTGAATYGGTTACAGGCACCCAAGAGCACTTGAGAAGGGGCTCCCACACTCCTTGCACAAAAGATCTGTGGAGAGCTCATTTACTAAAACACCTGCTTAGAGGCTTTCACATGTTGTACAGCCTGGCTGTTTGCAGTTTGGGTTTTGTGCTGCTGACTGACCACATTCCCTGGCTGTCTGCAGTTTGGATTCTGTGCTGCTGACTGACCACATTCCCTGGCTGTTTGCAGTTTGGATTCTGTGCTGCTGCCTGACCACATTCCCTCAGCTCAAGGTGCAGCTCTGTGAAACTTTGCCTCCCTCTGTGCAGGAATTGCACGGCACAGCACAGAGCAGTGCCATCAGCTCCCAGTGCAGATGTTCTGAGTGCCAGCACCCCCCTGGCTGCTGCTGCTGGCATTTCCCAGGCTGAGGGTGGGCTTTGGGGCTCACCTTGAGGAGCTTGGCGTGCAGCAGTAAGGTGTAGGCAGCCTCAGTGTAGTTGTCACACTCCTTGTGCAGGTCACACAGCTTGTACAGGTACCTGGCAGCACACAAACAAAGCCTCTGAGGAACAGGGGGTATAAAATGGCACTCAGTAATTTGTTTTGAAGATTACAAGGGTTCAAGGCTATCTCCTAACAAGTGAATATTTGTGGGATTGGTTAAAATTCCCATTTTTGAGTGCASACAACCTTTAGTTTGCATTTCCACTGTGTTGTTTTTAATGGACACTCAGGGATCATTAAGGTTGAAAAAGTCCTCCAAGATCAAGTCCAAACTTTGTCTGAACACCACAAGAATGACTTGTGGTGAGTAATAAATCCAATCCAGATTTGTTGAACTTTTATAGTTCAGCTATGGGGACAGAAATAAGTTTCATTCTTTAACTTCAATATCATCACACCTGGCAGGGGATTCTCTTCATTTGTTTGATGATTTTTACACTGACAATTTAAAAAAAAAATCCCCAAAAAACTATTAAAAATTATACTTTGAAAAAGCCAGTGAAAATACTTTCAAGTCTGATATTCATTATAAGTTTGTTAACAGACATTGGAGAGAATTTGGATGGGGGTTTGACAGTGAGAGACAATTTGTCATTACAGAGATGCTGAACAGGGCAGACCTAAATTATAAGAAGTAACTTGAAGTGTTTGTCCACAATTACCAATTCTGCCATCTCCTATTCTTTTTGCAAACTTCTAAAAGACCAATTAAAACCATTTAAACAACAGGAAGAGAGTTCACAAGTGAAAATTCTTCCCAAAAGATAACAAGCACCTGAGAATGAATAATGARTAACATTTAGATACCTAAAATAGCATTACAAACACAACCTTCATCATTTTAGCACAACAGTGTAAGCAACAAATGGGGGCTGTGAACCCTGAGGTTTAAAGAAAGCACAATATTTCTGTGTTGGTCTGAAAACAGGCTTTGAAATCTTTCAGTTTGAAATAAGTACCAGTCAGGTATTATTTAATGGTTGTTTTTATTCCMAGTCACATCTTTTGTACCTCACCAGGAGGCACCATCCTCTCTTTGCTCAGCCTYTGCCTTATTTGTTTTCCTCAGGAACAGAAGAACTCTGGCTCCTGAGYGTTTCATTGCAGTGGGACTGAAGGACTTGGAGGAAGGGGACTGAGATAATCTCCTGAGTTTCACTCCCAGCACTCTGTTCTCAGTGCAGATAAGCTTTTGAATTACTTCAGCTTCAGCCAAGGTGTGATTTTTCATTCCTCCTCTCCTCCAGCCCCCAAGTGACTGCTTAATATGAGCTTAATTTCCCCAATTACAGAGCCTGTGCCAGGCAGTTTGTCACCAGTCATGTTTACAAACCTGATGTACATCTCTTCCCTCTCGATCTCCTTGTAGAAATTCTGAAAAACAACACAATTTGGTTACAAACTCTTTGATTCCACACTCTGCAGTGTACACAGAACACGCTCCAAATTAAAAATTCATCATYGCATCACGTCAGCCTCCAAACTGCAAAATGAAATTTGCCTCCAGTGATGGAACACAAGTGATTKAACTCAGAAAAATCAAATGCTGGGATGTCTCATGTTGCAGTGTTTCAGGGCTTTCTGTCTCACTGCAAAGGTTAAGAATTTGCCAGAACAATGCTGGTRGAAATTTGCTGCTGGCATTTGCAGGTCACACACCATTAACCATTTTCAGCTGAAAATTTTCTGATATACAATAAACTCATCATTTTTAAGCAACAATTGTTCCATGGATTGGAAACTCCAAACTTTAGTTGAGCAATACATCATCTGTTCTTGGATCCTAACAGTTTCCTTGGAAATAAAAAGTTAGATTAGTGTTATTTGTCTGGTTTCATATGTCACACAAGAGCATTGCTCTCCTCTAAGTGCCTCCAGCCTTGATATAAACTGGTTAACAGTGCAAATATTGCAAATGCAAAATATGATAAACTGGGGAACAGATTCAAGGCATTTCTGAATCTAATTTCAAGTTTGCCTCCAAAATGTAAAATACATATAAGAAAACAAAATAACAAGAAAGTTCTTCTTCACCAAATTAAATACACTTCAATGCTAAATTAAAGAAGTTTGAGGAGGCACTAAAAGAGCACAAACCCAGTACTAACAGAGAGATAAATCCAACACAAAAGTGATCCCTTTGAAGAGAACTGGAATACAAGACAGAATCCAYATTTCACAGAGAAATGAGGGGTTATTCTGATAAAACTGCTTATTAGTTTAGGGTTCAATTCAGATAAACTGCCAAGGCCASCAGTGTCCCATGTCCCCAAGTGCCACATCCACATGGATTTGGAATCCCCCCAGGGATGGGGACTCCAGCACTGCCCTGGGCAGCTGTGCCAGGCCTGGACAAACCTYTCCATGAAGGAATTTTCCCAAATATCCAAACTAAACCTGCCCTGGCCCAGCCTGAGGCCGTTCCCTCTCCTCCTGTCCCTGTTCCCTGTCCCAGAGCCCAAATCCCCCCCGGCTGTGCCCTCCTGGCAGGGACTTGTGCAGAGCCACAAGGGCCCCCTGAGCCTCCTCTGCTCCAGGCTCAGCCCCTTCCCAGCTCCCTCAGGACTCTCCAGCCCCTTCCCCATCAGGTTTAAGTCCAGATCAAATCCTCCAAGTTAAACTGCCATCAGTGCAGACAAACTTAATCCCAGGAAAAGCTCAGCTCAATCAAGTCCCAATTAGGAACTGTTGGAGGGCTCAGGTGGGAATTGTGGTGAGTCTCAGCCGTGGGCTGGATTTTTACAAAGGCCTGAATTTCACTTCAGGAACCTGGAGAATGATGGAAAGGCTGTGTGAGCCCTGGAGGGAGAACAGGAGTGCAAAATCTGAAAGCAAAGGACAATTCTGCCCTGCACTGGCTTTTCCCAGGGACTCCAGGGGCTCCAGGGGCTCCAGCAGCCTGGCCTTGGTGTCTCAGGATGACTGAACCTGACAGCAGCAAACCACCCACCAAATCCATCATCTGCAAACACCTGATACACTCAGCAGCCAAAACCCAGCAGCAGGAGAAGCTGTTGGGAGGCACCTGGAGAAAACACACAGCTCCCCAGGGGATGGGCAGAACCCCTGGGAGGAGGCTCCCAGTGTTCTGGTGAAGGGAAGGAGGAACAACTTCCCCTTCCCAAGGGAATTTCCCCAGTTTGATGCAGTGTGTGCTGACTGGGATTTGTGGTTTCCCACCCTGCTGGGAGCACTGGCAGGAGTTTCCAGCAGGGYTCTGCTCAGGAGGATGCTGTGACCTTTCTGCCCTTGCTGCTGACACCTCTCCAAGCCCCTCCTCTCTGCCCAKTGCCCAAACATCCTGATGCTTTCTGATGTGCAAAGAGAGGAAAAACAAACTACAAATAAAGGCCCAATTTCAGATTTGATGCCTCCATCTCCTCTCCTGCTCCAGTGGACACCATTTTGTTGATGGCTGATAAAGGCTGCACTGCACAAGGCCAGGACTGCATTAAATGCAAAAAAAAAAAGCTGAAAATGACATTATATGTAAATAAAAAAGGCTACAAACTATTTACTCAGCTCTTTCCTGAACAAAATCCACCAGCCAGATCACATAAATGATAAACACTGGCTGTGCCTCATGAATTTAAGCAAAATCAAAGCTTTGATGATGATCTGGGGAGGAAAGCWTGGAGTTTTCAGTGGCAAACAGTGCTAGTGGAAAAATCAAGTTTAGTTCATGTTATTTTGGAGTCTCTGAAAGTTATTTTTCATGGGTGCTCATTTTTGGGTTGTAAAATCTCATTTTCTACATCTCCACCAAAGACCATGATGTGTGTGAGTGCAACAGGGACAATTATTGCTTCCAACTCCTGCCCAAAGAACCAAGATTTGGGAGTGGAGTGGAAAATCCAAAATTTCAGCATCTAAGAGGAGGAAATTTCCTGTCAGTGAGGAAACAAGCCAAGCTTTTCCTGCTGTGAATGAAACAGTAACTCCAATTCCTTCATTAATTTGAATGAAGGAGAGAGCAGAATATAAATGGGATTGCAAATCCAYGGAAATTCTGGGAGTAAATGGCAGAGAACTCTGACATTCTGTTTGTCAAGTGGTTTTCAGCACAGAGCTGTTTATACATCAATTGTAAATGTCAATGAACAGGCCCTGTAACATTTCTCCTTAAATCTTTCTGCAGAAACAATTAAAGGAGGGATAATCCATGTTTTCACAGATCTGCCTTCACCAAAATAGGAAAAAAAATTGCAAAAAAACCTGAAGCATTTCAAATATCCCTGAGAATCTCAAAAGACACTCTGCTTGACACAAGCCCTT
>CADDXX010000884.1:107106-145210 GCA_902810485.1 Alauda arvensis | reverse complement strand
TGCAGTGCCCGTGCAGTGCCCCGTGCCCCCAGCTCACCAGCACGTTGACGGTGCAGCTCATGCGGTTCTCCTTGTTCTCGTCGTGCATGATGGTCCTGTAGTCCAGCAGCCTCTCCATCAGCCTCACCACCAGCTTCACAAAGGTCTCCCCGCTCTTGGCCAGGTATTTGTGCTTCCTGCAGTGCTCCAGGAGGCTGAAAAAAAAACCAATTAAGTTTTTTGCCTTGTTAATCACACGCTGAGAAAAGCCTCGACTCAGGTGCGGGTTTTAAACAYCGCGCATCGTTAACAGATTTTAATTATTTCTGGGCTGCAAAGTTCATTGTAGTCTAATTGCTCTCTCTGCTGCCTTCCCCGTGACATAAATTTCGCTGCTGATCAACGCTTACATTTTGTCAAATAACACTTTGTACTGCTCATCTCCACGGCCTCCTTCCACTTCGTGATCCAGTTTGGTGATGATCTCGTTTTCGAACTGTAATTAAACAAAGCAAGCGTAAATAATCAGCTGGCAAATATTTCACTTTATTGCTGTGGCCTCRGTGCCTCCCAGATTGCTTGGGTGCCTCAGTGAGGTGTTTAGCCCCTGGTTTGAAGCKTGATTGAGTTTTAGAGTTTGCAGGCTCTGGTTCTGGACTCTCCTTGAGGATCTGCTGCCCTACAAGGACTTCTCTGGTTAAAGGAATCGTGGCTCGTGCTGTTAAATGAAGTGTAAACATTTGCATTATGGAAAACTAAAGGGGGAGATTAATGACAGGAATGGAGGGCAGGGAGAAAGGAGACACAGAATGTCCCCAGGCACAGAACTGAACACAAAAATGCTGGAAGCTCTCTGAGAGAGGATGGATAACCCTGCTGGGTGCACCCCCAGCATCCCTGACACCCCTTTTCAGCACACAGACACTCACTGCAGCACACAACCTGATAAAGCTGTTMATAAACCCTGCAGAAGGGAAGGGASTCCTTTCAAACAACTCCAGAAKGATTTTATTTGGGCAATATTAAAAGAATGCAAGCTGAAGTGGCCTTCAGAATGTGGTTTAAATGCAAACTGAGTAAGTGCCTGGATTTTTAATGATTACAGAGGGTTTTAGCTGCTGCTGCTAGGAATGGATGGGAGCTGTKAGTGAAGGAAGGCTGACTYTRGGCTCTGTCATGAATCAGTGAAGTCACCTAATTCCTAATTCTTCATTAAATAAGCACAGGCAGGCACAGGAGTGAAGGCAGAGATGTCAGCAGGAGAGGCTGGGTGAGCTGGGAGCCCTTGGCAGGGCAATGGGAGCCCAGTGCTGCCAGTGGGAGTTTGGTGACAGGACACTTGTCACCAGGGCTTCTCACTGKCCCTTGCTWAAGCCACTCCTAAGGACACTGAGGAGAAGCAAAGGGCCCCTGCACAGGAACAAAGAGCACCAAGATTTTGTAAATGTCAAGAGATGTGCTTTGCATCTGCAGGGGATATTAACAGCACATAATGTACCCATGGAGAGAGAATGGATTGTCTGCATCATAAAATCCTTTGGGTTGGAAGAGACCCACAGGGATCACTGAGTCCAGCCCCTGGCCCTGCACAGACACCCCAAAATCCCACCTGGGCATCCCTGGGAGCTCTGTTCAAGCCCTCCTGGAGCTGTGGCAGCCTCGGGGCTGTGCCCATTCCCTGGGGAGCCTGGGCAGTGCCCAGCACCCTCTGGGGATGAACCTTTCCCTAAATCCACCCTAAACCTGCCCTGMCACAGCTCCAGCTGCTCCTGGGTYCTGTCCCTGGTCACAGTGAATCCAATGAATCCATCATTAAAATAATGACAGGCAGATGAGAAAAGGCAGGATAATGCAATCCATCCCCTGCCAGAACCAGGCATGTTCCCACCAGAGCACTGAGTACAACACTGAAACAACACAATGATTAAACAGAGAAGTCACWAAAATCCTGCTCCCTAATGAGCCCAGAAAAACATTGACTTTCTAACCCAAGGTGAAAAATGACACTTGGTGCCAGCCCCAGCCCTTCAGGTGATGTGTGTTTGAGGAAGAGATTACTCAGATAGAGAAGAGCAATTACATTTGTCATGCAGATCTCGAGGATCTTCCCACTATCAGTTTTACCTAAATCCCTGTAAATCCACACTTGGTTGGCCATTTCCCCTGACAGCCTCTTGGGCTGAACAGAGCCAGACTTGTGGCATTTGGRGCAGTTTAAAGATTATTATCAATATCTTTGCTCTTCAGTCATTCCTGCTGTTTCTCATGGAGTCACTGCGATGCAGATCAGGGCAGCCAGAACAASAAATGTTATTTAACATCAGTTAAAATTCCTTCTGTGGTCTTTCCATGGAGGAAGGTTTTACCAATACCAGCTGAGGTTTATGGAGCTTTGGAGGTTTAAAATTTCCCATGATGGGAGTGGGAATGTGACCCTGGAGCTGCACAAGCCAATGGCTCTGAGACACTGCACCTGGCATCTCTTGAGAAACTCCATTTTCCCTTTCCTCTCTTTTTTTTTCCCCCTAATGCACTGATTTTTTAAAAAATGCATTACATTTAATTTAATGCAGAAATAAGCCTGCAATTATTGTGATGGGATTTAGTCTCAAATGAAGAAGTGCCARATCTCCAGTGCTTCCATCAGAGCCAGTGCCACTCTCTGAGGCTTAGGGGGAATATCTGCACCATCAGTGAGCCACATTCACATCCTCCTCTTAACTCTGAAAGCTTCAGGGGTGATACCAGGAAGATTACAGGACATTTTTATCCACTTTTCCTCGCAGCTGATCAAGATCTCAGCTTCTCTTTAGGATGAGAGTTTGAACTTGAGGCAAAGAGCACATCCAGTGCTTGCTCTGCCTGTGACAATCTCCCCCCTGGAGCAAATAAATCAGGGTGAGCCATCTCATGTCAGCTCCACTGATCACTTKTGGGCTTGGGTTTACCTCAAGGAAGGCTGAATTTGTAGCACTGGCTGACAAGATCATTTTGCTGCAGATGAGGAGGACTTCCAGCCCTCCAAGCTGCTATAAATTTATTYTGATGTGGCCTAATAATAATTTGCAATATAAAATTCAAGTGACAGATGACACCACCAGAAATTAGTCCTAGCACAGAAATGGCACACAAGTACAGCAAAACTTTGCTCAGAGGTTTTTATGAAAATTGGTAGTTATTCCCAATAGTTTAATCTGTTTTCCTGCCTATTTTTCCACAGAATTCCAGCAGGGAAACAGCTCTGGAGCCATTCTAATTGATGGGATCATTTTGGAGGCCACTGCATGACCTTCCTCCCTTGCTCTCCAGCTGCAGTGAGAGAGGATTATTGATATTTTCCAAAAGACCAGAAACCAAGAAAAGATTACACATTTACACTTCAACTGCAGGTAATTTAAAAATGTTTCTTATTGAAATCAATCCTTTGTGGGGGATTAGGTACTTGGATTTGAATGTTCAGTGGGATCACAGGGACTGGGAGAGTCATTTCCTTGTGTCCATCTGCAAATCCACAGCACAGGGAAAGGGAGGGAACCCAGGGCTCAGAAGTGGCAAAAGGACTTGATGAGGAATTGCAGGTTCTGAAAGCCAGGAGAGGTTCAGATAAACCAGGGGGAAATTCTGACYAAGGGGAATGAAATCCAGCTGAAATTCAGCAATAACCAGCATGTGAAAATCCAAATGCTGCTGTGACTGCTTGTGATGCTGAGATTTACTGTTCAATGTTAGAAATGGGCTCAGCTCCAAGCAAGAATCACCAGTGACACAGGCCCAGACAAGGGGAGTTCAAATTTATGCAGAGAGTGCTGGTAGGAAATGAGGAATGAAGCTGGGACAGGCACCAGGAGCTCTCCATGCTCCAATTGCCACATTCCAGCTGAAGGGCTGTTTCACCTGAAGCTTTCCCTCCTGTTGTCACCATCCTGCTCACCTGAGCAGGCCCTGAGCAGCCAAACCAATTCTCTTTCATCCTTGCTGTGGCTCTGACAAATTCCCTTTGATCTGGAGGCTCTGCYCCTGGAACCAAGGGAGAAGCCAAGTGGAGAAGGAGGTGTTCCCTTCCACAGGGAAGCTTCATCCCACACTGTTTGTAGGATGGGATTCCTGCTTTGAGGCACAGGCTACTTTGAAGTCTCATAAARGCTTCAAAGCACCTTCAGAGTGAAAGGACAAAATGGGCAGCTCCAGCTTTTAATTCAATCTGCCTTAATMTAGTTCTGCAAAAACAAGGGGAGTTTATCTTGTTCTGTCTCTAAATACACTGGGAGAATGAAAAACACCCTTCTATCTGTTCCTTGTTTTACCAGGCAAACCCCAATCCTTCTGAAATGAAAACCAGCCCAGGGAAAGCTGCCTGTTTATCACACAAACCATCACAGGCCTGCAAAGAACTGCAGTTCCTCCCCCACAAATCAGGAGGTTGATACATCTGCTGGAGAAGTGGAGCCAATCTAAACCCTTGTTGATGTGACTAATAAGGTTAGATAATTGGATTTCTGGCAGATTAGTTTAACAGCAGCCAACCATGCCATTTGGAAGTTCTCTCTGGAAGCAGTGCTGGACAAGGATAATTGGTACTTGCATAGAAAGGATATAAAGCAGCACATTACATCGACCCATTAAGCATCAAAGCTTGCCTAGGTACTCTGGTAATATTAAAAAAAAAATAGATTCTATCTATTTCTATCACTTCAACACAAAAGAGACCAAAAAATGAGTGAGGGAGGAATCTACAGACCAGGCAGCCCCGGTTCAGTTCCTGAGGAAAGCACAGAGCAAGAGCTCCTGGAGGGTTTGTCCAGGTACACCAAGGGCAAGAAGGTGACTGGGAAAAGCCAATTTACCAAGCTGAACATGAACAACTGTGTCCCCCATCAAAGGAGCCTAAATGTGACCTGGAYTGCAGCAAGAGCATGGCTAGAGCATAAACAGGACTGCTGCAGCTGTTGAGCACAGCTGGAATTCCATGTCTGGCTCAGAGAGACCCTGACAAGCTGGAGGTGGTCTAAAGCAGGGCCACCAACATGGGCAGAGTGCTGCAGAACCTGCAGTGCCTGCAGGAATTGGCTTTGTTCAGCCCAGAGAAAATCCAAATCAAACTTTGCAACACCTAAAAGGTGCTCAGAGAGGAGATGGAAGCAGGAACAGGCAGAAGCTGATCCAAGGAAATTCCACTGGGAAATAAAAAGCAGAAAGTCARAATGATAGAACCCTGGAATGGTTGGGGCTGGGAGGGACCTTSYATCATTSCAAACCCCTGCCACAGGCAAGGACACCTTCCAAAGGCCAGGGTTACACACTGAAGAGCCCACCCAGAGAAATGCTCAAACAACCCTCACTGCAGAGATCCCAATCTGAGCTTCAGGTCCCACATAACCCAACCTAAGGCCCAGATTCCTCCCAGAGCTCCCATCCAGCCTGGACTTTCCCTCTGCTCTTCCCAAGCCTGTGATCTSCATTCCCCAAAGGCCAACCTGAGACACTCAGCAAGCTCAGAACTGCATGATCCATGGACAGATGGATTATTCCTTGYAGGATGTGGCTGATTCCTCCAAACCCATGGAAAAGGGGTTGTTACCTGTCCTGTCAATGTTACATCCACAAAGAAGCCACACTGCCACAGGGAATATTATGTCAAATACAACCCCAGACAACAATCTCTGACTTGAGGATGAGGCATTTCCCTTCTCAAACAGCAAAAAAACCTCCCTAAGTGAAACATTTAAGACATTCATTTATTAAAATCAGCCAACTATTCCACACAAAGCTGGTTTCCTTCTGTCAGGAAAATTGAGGGCCATAAATTCAGCTATRAAGTTACCCTCGGATTTTTCATGATCTATATAATTGTACAAATAAAAAATGACAAGCAACAAAAGAGAGCATCTGACAGGAAGCTGTTTAAATGGCATCCCAGCGAGCATTTCAATCTTTACAGTAGCACTGGAGTCAAACATGAGCAAAAATGATTATGCAGTAATTGGATGAAGCCAAAACACAGTTCACAACCTCTCCACACACCATCCAGCACAAAACAAATCAAAGCAATAAAGCTGATGCCATTTCCCTTGCTCAAGTCTCCCCACACAGATTTTCATTTACTCTGCCCACAGATTTATTAAGAGCTGCYTCTCAACAGAAGTTCACAAGGAAAGTTTGGAAAAGGATAAGGCTTTTCATCCAAGCCAGGAAACTGCCAGTAGAAAGGGAAGARAGCAAACAACACATCTCAAGCTTTATTGCAAAACTCACAAGGTCATACCCWGAGCTGACAGAAATCTCACAGTGGGAAGGAGCTCCACTGGCTTAGTCCAAACCCTACCTGGCCTAACTAGTCTTAAACTCAATCCWTAAGCAAAGTTTGAAGGGAAGCAATGTCAGATGAATGATAGCAGGGAACTTTCTTTCACTCCACTTGTCTTTCAGAAGTTGGAGCTATCAGAAGATGGTGTGTATTCAAGGGCTCCCCTCAGCAGGTTCAAATAAAATAGAATAAAAATGCTCCATTGCTATCTGAGATTTTGCAGTGCCTGTAGAGCAAGAAGCAGCACTCACAGTGCTGGATTGTTTTTTTCCTCTTCAAAATCCATAAAATGCTAAGGTAAAATCAGAATTGTAAGAGAGTAGAGATAATAAATCCTTGCAGGTTATACTTCTGCCACATTATCAGCCTACCTTCATGTCCAATTTATCTCAGGAGCAAACTCCTTATGTGAGTCACAGTGACAATTTAAGACATCTGTCTTTGTTCCTGTGCCATAACCAAAGGTTTCATTTGCTACATGCAAATTTCTCCTTCAATAACCACTTCAAACCAACAGATGCAAACTCCAGAGCCCCTCAGGAGGCAGAGGAAATAAGCAAATCCCTAATTGTGTTATTCCTTAGAAAAATGAGAAACAACCACCTATGCTTTGTCAAAGAACAGCCAAATCTTCCTCAGATTAATCTTTCAGTGTCTGCAGCTCTGTGCTTACCCTCTGGAAGCTTCTGGTGGAGTGGAATTCACACTGCATCATGTCAAAGAAGATGGGGATGGTGGCTTTGCGCAGCTCCGTCTCCGGGATCAGCGTCATCTCCAGGATAGGCCCCACCATYTCTGGGATGAACTTGATTTTATGCTGACCTTTAGGAGAAGAGATGCATTTCAGAGTGAATAACCCCTGGCTTTGGCAGGAGATGGAAAAGCTGTTGTTATTAAATCCTCATGGAGCATAACAAAGCGTGTTTGAATACCTGGTTTTAATACCTAAACACTTTTTTATTATTCTTATTTATTTGGTGATGATGATGATGATGATGATGACCATTATAATTATAACTATTAATTCCACAGGAGAGGAGGTATTGTTTAAATCCAAATCAAGAGGATTTGGATTTTTCAATCAGCCATCAAGCTGGGACTCGCCGCATTTCCCACTCTGTGTTTTCACACCCAAATTTCCAGGTTTTATTTTAAAGCACAACGTGTGGCTGGCAGGGAGGGAGGCTAAAAGGCACACATCACTTGTATTAACTTATTTAGACTCCTGTGTGAACAAAATGTTCTCAGTGTCAGTCTATCAAAGTGTCACCACGAGTGCAGCCTAACAGAGCCTGGAGACACGGAGGCACACTCAGGCAGCCACAATGTGTGTCCTTTCCTCAGAGCTGAGCTGCTGCAAAACCTCACTGCACACCCAGCTTCCCAAAGGAAGCTGCTCCTCACAGGGATGGGAAATTAAARCTCAGCAGGAGCGTGCCACCTAATTAATCCTGGCCTAGGAATAAAGAGCAGGTTACTGTTTATGTTGTTGGCTAWGTGAGTGCAGAGTGTGTGCTGCAAATTATCTGGTGAATAAACCCAGGGAAAAATCATCAGGATGGTTGGATTGGAAGTGACATCAAAGCTCATCCAATTCCACCCCTGCCAGGCAAGGACACCTTCCACTATCCCAGGTCTGGCCTGGGACACCCCCAGGGATGCAGGGGCAGCCACAGCTGCTCTGGGCACCCTGTGCTGCTGTTCCATCACCTCACTGGTCACTGGGGCTGGAGCAGCACAGCCCTGAGAGCCCCCTGTTAGGAAACACAAATACAAACACAGCTCTCCAGCAGCAGCAGGCTGGGATCCCCTGGGAGCTCAGGCCAGAGCTGGAGCTATTCCTCACAAAAGCCCTGTTAGGGATGTTTACAACCAGGTTCAAACTCTGTTTCTACATCCAGTATCGTGCTTCAGACCAGATTCTTTCTCAGTTTCTCAGTCCTCAGTTTCCTCCAGCTCTCAAACTCTTGCTTCCCACTGCAGTTACCAGTGGCACAGGACAGAAACAGATTTCAACTCATTTTTATTCCCCTGCACTACAGCACTGTGACAGTAACCAGTGAAGTCTTTAATTGGTAGTTTCACTTTGACCAGAACTAACATAAATCTCAACAAATGTAATCAAGAAAAATCCTTTCCCACCAAAACACGCTCCTTTTTTTAGAAATATAATTGAAGTTCCTTGATTTGGCAAACTCCTGAATCCCATTAGCATTAGCAATCAGATCAGGGCAAATGAACACTCAGGGAAAAACGGAGACTTTGGGTGCTGGGGGCTGCTCAGGAATAGCAAAGTGAGAGGCCTAAAGCTTCCCTCAGCCTCCTACAAGGATTATTACACTGGGGCTCTCAGGTGACAGATTCCTTGTGTTCTGCCTGAGGAGTGTCAGAGCCAATCCTGCAGAAAACAAATAACTCTGACACAAGTTGTTCATCACGCGCCCATTGAACGCTGCCGCCTCTGCCTCTGCCACCGAGGCTCTTCCACTGCCTCAGGCACAGGGATTCCCTCAGAACAGGAACAGCTTTTGAACTGGGGATGTGGAAAATCCACACAAGATGAGAATCTTTGATTTGCTGATGATCTGTTTGAGGAGCAGCTCTCTGGGGGAAGCCCCTGCAGTGGGAGTCCGTGGTGGTGGCACGCATGGGTTTGCTGTGACAATGTGATCCTGGGAGATGCTGGGCCACTAAAGAAAGCATTGGGAGCAAAGCAGGATGGTAAATAATCCTCCCCAGGCCCCCCCAGGGCATCCATCCATCCATCCCCTGTCTGATAAACAACCCAGCAAGGAATTCACCTTTTTCCTCTCCCGTGGGAGTGCAGGAACTCCCACACAGAGCCTCCAAATGTGACAAGTCTGGGAGAAAACTGAGGAGTCTCTTCTGAAAACCAACCCGTGCAGCTGCTTTAGGAACCACATGCAAAAAAAACCAACCTGGAAGGTGCAAAACCTTCCCCTTGCAGTGTCCTGTGCCTGCTCACCCAGCAGGAAGGGCCCTCATCACACAGAGCCAAGGTGCTCTCCTTGCTGGGTAACGTGTGGTTCTCATTCCCCAGGTTCCTCCCATTCCAATTTGGGCCACAAAAACCTGGGAGTGATTTGGCAGCAGCCTGCCCTGTCCCCTGGGCTGGCTGGGAACACGGCTGACTAATCCAGAGAGGGTTATGTGCAATGACTTCTACTGATGTAACAGCCAAAGTTCAGGGCTATTTTTAACCCTGACCTGCCCTCCCAYGACATCGAGGGCCCTGTCAGGACACCTTTGGTGACGTCAGGYCCTGGCAGGGATGGTGGCACTGCCTGGGGGACACCAGCAACCATYCCCCTTCACCTTGAGGAGCTTCTCYTCTGCATCTCCCCCCGGCTGGTTCAGATGTCACCAAGAGCCTTTCCCTGGCCACCTGTGCCACCAGSATGTCCCCTGAAATGTCACTGCAGCTCCTCTGCCACACAGCCCTGCGAGCCATCAGCCTCTGCACCCTGTGCTCCTGTCAGGCCCGGGGGTTCTGTGCTGAATTCCATCACAAAACCCTTCTCTCTGCATGCTTTTGGAGTTCCTGCATTTCCAAGACAGGCCATGGCCTGTGTGATGCYTTTTTTTGATGCTTAATGTCTCAGCAAGGTTTAAGAAGCCTGAGTTTCAACAAAACAGTGACTCAAAGCAACACATTTTAAAGTTCAGGTTGTGGCAGGAAAGAAAAAAAGCCTCTGAAGTGCTGTTCTGCACTATAAATATTCTTTTTTTTTTCCCTCCCTGCTCATAAAAATAGGAAGGTGTGACTATTGACTCCCCCCTGCATCAGAAACAGGCAGCCAAGTAAAAACTTTAAGAATTCTTACTTAAAGTTACTTACTATTTAATTTCAGAGAAAAAAAAATTATACTTTTAAATATGTGCATTATAGCTGGAGACTGCCTTGTTCCCAGTGGGGAGTTTTAACTCAGCAGGCATCGTGTGTTAATAATGGTATTTAGAAACAAAACCTGATGAGACWAAATATTCATTTCTGAGGCTTTTCTATACCCTTTAATCCATAAATCAGAAGTCAGGGTGGTTTGGTTTCATCACATTTTATGCACAATGGCACAGACATAAAAATCCTGCACTCAAGAAGCCCAGAATTCCAGCCTTTCCCTTCTGCTTTGGTTTCTGAGCACACACATGAATCATTTGATTAATGCAGTGTAGCTTCCAAGATAAAAGTGTCAGGCACCCCACAAGTGATCCCCATGCAGAGGGAAGCTGGAATTCCTCTGTAATTGATGCTGKGACACAGATGAGGTTGGTGAGGAGCCAGAAGTTAAACATGATCCATGAGTCCAGCATGGGCTCTGTGTGACCAAGGTGAGGAAAATCAAGGTGCTGCTCAGGAGAAGCACAAAAGCTGCCTTGGGCTGGGCTCCTGCCTCACATCACATTTACCTTTCTCTCCCAGCTTTTCTTGGGAAAAGCAGCAATTTCCTGACTGCCTCCACATGTGGGATTTTGGCACGAATGACCCCATTAATGGAGCTTAGAGAATCACAGGTATTAGAGCTTGAGGAGGTCACTGAGCCATCTCACCTGGATAATCTCCATTTATAAAAAATCCATTAAAAAGAAAAGGCTTTCATGACAGCACAGAAAGAAATAYTGAAGAAAACACTACCCCTTTGTGSCAATCGATTCCCAAAACTCCAGGGGAAATTATTATCCTTGTTAATGGTGAGAAACTGAACCCTGGAGCAACTAAATAACCTGGAAAGAGCAGGCAGTGACAGAAATCAGTGAGAGGCACAGTGCACTCCACAAAGCCCAGCCTGGCTCAAACAGCCCCAGTTAACAGCAGCTGGATGGAAAAGTCTGCACCAAACTTTCTGCTTTTGGTCCCCAGTGAATTCTGGGGAAGGTTTAAGAATCCAGAAGAATCCAAAGAGGCCAGAAATGTTAGAGAGGAGAAAAGGTGGCTGAGGGAGCTGGGGTAGGGCTGGAGCCCCAGGAGGGGCTGAGGGAGCTGGGAAGGGGCTGAGCCTGGAGCAAAGGAGGCTCAGGGGGCCCTTGTGGCTCTGCACAAGTCCCTGCCAGGAGGGGACAGCCGGGGGGGATTTGGGCTCTGGGACAGGGAACAGGGACAGGAGGAGAGGGAACAGCCTCAGGCTGGGCATCAGGAAGAATTCCTTGTCCAGGCCTGGCACAGCTGCCCAGAGCAGTGCTGGAGTCCCCATCCCTGGAGGGATTTCAAATCCATGTGGATGTGGCACTTGGGGACACGGGGCAGTGCTGGCCTCGGCAGTGCTGGGCTGGACTCCACCTTTCCCAGCCTGAGCAATTCCATGACTCCAGGGCTGTGGGCCTGGAAGAGGGAAGGATTTGGCTAATTACTCACCCAGAGGCTGCCAGCATCCCACACTGGCTGATGCAGCAGCAGGCACGACACTGATTTTATTACCTGCCTGTCAAGTCACATCTCAGTCGTGCACTAAGCTCTAATCTGCTCCCCAGACACTTAATTCACCAAAGATGCTTCTAATAAAAGTGAACTCAGCTGCTCTCTGAAGCCTTTTCTCATCATTGCAGCAGATAGGATGCAAATTCTGAGATATCAAATACTTATGAACCCTTGGCACTCTCTTCTCTGACAGAGGCTGGGGTTTTTCAACTCTCAGCAACAACAGCTCAGCCAGAGATAGAAGTGAAGTGGCAAACGTGGTTATTTCTGATCATTCAAGGAAGTTTTGATAAAACTCAGAAGAGCTGAAGTGTCTGTGCTGTTAAGCTCAGGAAAATGAAATCTGGCAGACGAGTACACTCAGGTCACAGTAAATACTCAGTTTCTCATGAAATTCAATCCCTGTACAGGCAAATTATCCTCAGAGAGCAGCCCAGGCTGGAGGGAGGCAGAGCTGCCTCATTTACCTCCGAGCTCCAGGGAGCTCCAACTTCCCAAGCTTTCCTGAGTCACTGATGCAGCCAG
This sequence comes from Alauda arvensis, assembly GCA_902810485.1. Taxonomy (NCBI): domain Eukaryota; kingdom Metazoa; phylum Chordata; class Aves; order Passeriformes; family Alaudidae; genus Alauda; species Alauda arvensis. Next base: position 132,968 of record CADDXX010000884.1, on the reverse strand, counting down.
ACAAGGCTGGAGAGCAGAGTTTGAGCAGAATCTCCAGGCTGAGCTACTGACAACCCTTGGACACATCCATTTTGTTCCAGCCCCAGGAACTGCATCCTCAAGGGAGTAAATACAAATATGTAGAGATGTTTGTAAGGGGAAAAAACCCCCTTTGAACAGGTATCACCATAACAATGGCTTTGTGTYCAGCAAGAGGCTGAAACCCACCAAAAGCACATAAATATTAACAAGAGTGATGTGCCTTCCCTGATGGTGAATTAAACATGCAGAGGTGGCTGATTTCTTAGATCAGCTGATTTTTCAAAGCTCTCTGCAGGCATGCTTTTGTTTCAGGAGAAAGCAGATTCATTGTAGAGCACCATGGGATGGTTTGGGTTGGAAGGGACATCAAAGACTGTGCATAGGGCCTGAGCTGGCCTGTCACTCCTTTCAGCACAGCTAACAAGCACTTTGCAAGTTCCCATATGAGAATGAGGAGCTCCTTTAACACCACAATCTGTTCTGAGGGTGAAAACAAATGCACCTGTGTAAACAATAAGGTTTGTCCCATGAGAAGCCACAGAGGAAAATGTAAACGTATTTAGAGAGAGGAAATTTGGCAGACACACACCACAGCCCTTCCAGACCAGTGAGCTGAGTTTCACTGACCAATTCAATTCAAGACAACACCTTCTGATATTTCCTGTAAATATCAGCTTTGTGAATAAATTTTGGAGCCTTCTGAAGATTTTACTGTGTCACTCTGTGTCATGCCTGCTAAAACAATGACAAAAGATCATCTCATCCCAGGTAGGGACCTTCCATAGACCAGGCTGCTGCAAGTCCCATCCAAGCTGGCACTGAATTTTCCAGGAATATCCCTCTGGATTGTTTTTTGGGAACACTGAAGGCAATGATGCTGAGGGCACTTACCCAGGTTGTACCACATGTCCCTGATCTCAAACCCAATCTGCCTCCTCATGTCCCCGTACCTGAAAATGGAAAACAAAGCCAGCATTAAAACAAATCAAAGACCTCCAAGCAGATAAATCTCGTTTCAAAATCAGCTTCACAGCCTTCAGAAAGAAATTCCAGAGCAGGTTCTCAGATGGGACCCACACTGCTGAGATTGCCTGGCCACCCCCAGCAGCTCAGCAATGCCTCTGTAAATGTCAAAATTGGGAGAAAAAGGGTTTCCAGCCTCAGCAATTCCAACACTCCATGGTCCCAGGCAGAGGTAGGAGCTCATCCACCCTACAGCTGGTGGCACCAACACCTCCCTTGTGCCAGCAGGGTCATTCTCCACTCCCCTCCCTCTCCCCAGGAACACCAGGAGAGCTTTAATGAGTGGGAGCCATCCCAGAGCCTTCATTAAGGATGGGAACAGAACCATAACGAGCTCCAGGGATGCATCTGCTCCATGGAATATTTGCAAGTKAAAGATCATTACTTAAATCACAAGAGATGAGCCAAACTCTAATATCTGGCAACTTGTTGGATTTCTGGGGGATAATAGTGAGACACCCTGTCATTAAAATGGATTAAAGAGAATCCTCTGCATCATTAAGGATCTGTTATTAKCTAATGCTTAAATGCAATGTTTAGCAAAACCCACAAATTACAATAATTAAATTTTAATTATTAAATATTTGACGTTTTAATTGAAATATGTACTTAAAAAGATGGGTGAGTGTGATATTGAATTAAGTGATTAATTATATCCCTTTTGACACAGAAGTGCCTTCACACAGCAATGGAAGTGCCTCCAGACCATGCATTTATTGAATCTCAAATTCATTGTCTTGACTCCTGTCTCCAAAACCTGATTAAACTGAAAAGAACAATTTGCAAATTCATTATAAACAAAGATTTACAATTTGGCAAACTTTATTAAGCAACCACTTCAAATGACTTAATTTATTTCCTTGTGTTAGCACTGAGAAATGCCTGTTGATTCCCTGAATTCCTTCAGCGAGATGAACTGCTCTGTTTATTATCAAAATCACTCCAAGAAAATTTGTGCCTGTGGTTCCCATCCTGACAAAGAGGAATTATCAGTCCACAAATGTGTTTGACAGCAATTTCCAGCCCAATTCCAGCTCAGCTTTTGGCTCTTTGTTCAGGCCAGGAGCCTGAGCTGAACTGAAATGCTCTCCCAGGTGCTCACAAACACTGGGCAGAGAACAAAGGGATTCCAAATTTAATGGAGTAAAATTTACCTGCACCACCACCTCCATTTCCTAAATAAAATCGATCTGCCTGGACAATAGCAGCTCAATTTCCTTAAATAAAACACACCTGGCTCTGCAATTCCAGCTCTGTTTCCTTAAAGAACCTTTCTCTGTAATGTTATTTATGGGATTTCTAGCACAAGCCCCAAGCCCTGAGCTCTGCTTGACACCACTTTTCCCCTGCCCTTGTAAATATTCCTGTTTCATCAAGGAAACCCCACGAGCCCCAGGTAGAGCAGATCCTAAAATGCTTTRAAATTCTCTTTCAAGGCTCAGGTAGAGCACAGCCTCCAAAGGAAACACCTCAGAGCTCAGGAGGGAGTGGTGGAGTTTGCAGGGCAAAAACTTGGCTCCCATAAAAAGGGATGGGRTGTGCAGCCCTTCCTGAATTTTCTGCTCAAAACCTAAAAGCCACATGAGCAAAAAGCCTTTAAAATCCAGTCACAGCAGCAGTGATGGACTGTCCCCTCTCTCCCTGGGGTTTCTCTTATCATAATAACAGGCAGAAAGGACTGAAGTGGGAAGCTGAAGGGATACAAAATGCATTTTCTTTCTCYATACAGACACATTTTATTTATTGTACACACCAGGAGCCTGAGCTGGGCTTGTTCAGGGAGTGACAGCTTGGGAATTCCCCATTTTTGGGGCCTCASCAGCTTTTCTAGCTGCTCTTCCCAAATATTATGCCACAGAAAAAGAATCCACATGCTCTCTCTCTGGAATCACAAAACTGCCTTTTTTCAGAGCTTGGTGTTTAGTCAAGGAATAATAAAGTCACTACTGTGGGACACCAATAAAAGGCAGGAGAAATATCAACAGGACAAGGGGAAAAAGTTGTGCCAGGGCAGGTTAAATGGAGAGTTGGGAAGATTTCCTCACTCAGAGGGGGTCAGGCACTGGAACTGGTTGTTCAGGTGGAGTTTCCCATCCCTGGAGGGATTTAAAAGCTGTAAGGATGTGGCACTTGGGGACAAGGGGCAGTGGTGCCCTTGGAGTCCATGACCTTAGAGGTCTTTTCCACCCTTAAAAACTCTGGTTAAACAAAATCTCCGTGTTCCAGTCTTATTTCCAGGCTTTTTACCCCCTTTTGCCAGCTCTCCTTTGCTGTGGGATTCTGCCTGGTTGGAAGCAGGGAATGCAATCCCTTGGAAGCAGGAAAAGGCTGAACTGATCCCAACCCATCCTTCAGGGACAGCCCAGTGGAGATGGAGCAGCCAAAACTCCCTCTAAACACAGGTCAGGGATTAACAACAAAGAGCAGCTGTAAAATGAGATTGGGAGAAGCACAACGTGATTTCAAAATGCAGTTTATAACATGCTAACACTTCTGAGAATCTTGACTTTCTGAACACTGAACTCATCAGCAGGGAATGGTGAAATTCAGATCTCAGTGCCAGGGCAGAAAACACACACAACACTTGATTCATGTTCTTCAACCCAACCTCTCATTATCCCCTGATTGCAGCTCAATTTGAATAGATTGAGCAAAGAAATTAAGCTGAAATTATGGCAATAGACCTCGAGTTCTTGGCCATGATTTAGATGATGAGCAGGACTTACTTGTTAAGGATTTTTGCTCTTTTAGCACTTGAGAAATTCTCCAGTTGTAAAGATTCCTGCGTGAGGAAAGCAACAGCCAGGTGGAAATAGTTGTTCCAGAGCTGAAAGCCCCCAAAAYGACAAGAAGAGATTCCATTAATTCTCTGAAATGTTCCTCTGCACATCTACAAAACAACTTAAAAGTCTCTAAATTATGCACATAAATATTTCAAGGAGAAAGGAACAGACACCACAGCGATGGTGTTTCTTGATAAATTCTTCACACAGCTCCTCATTCCCTTTATGTTTCCAACAAATATTTCCCAGCTACAAAACCCCAGTGCTTTGTGTTCTGATGATTCAAGCAGAAGCCCAAGCCAAAGCCTGCTGTGATCCTGTGATTCCTTGACAAGACCCACAAGTCAGGGATGGATCACAACACCTGCTGAGCCTGCAATGATTTAACTGGGATAATGATGGATAAAGCCACCAAAACCACGTGTTAAAGGCAAAAGTTTATCACATTAATGCCATTTATTCCATTAAAACYRKGAGATTTTTCTTACCTGTAGCTCAAAGTTGGCTTGATCAAGGAATTTTTTGTTTAGCATATCTGCATACTGATTAATTGCTCGCAGGAAGACTCTGAAAGATCAAGAGAAAATTACATAATTACACACTTCTGGGGTACCTTTGTATATTTGGCATCCCAATTAGACACAAAATCGGAGTCTGTCTGCAAAGTGGAGTGTGAGGCTGATACTTGAAAAGCAGTGTGATCTCACCACTGGTAAGTGTACAGAATCCTATGCAGATGTTCTCCAGATTAATCAAGTAAATTAGCATATGCAGAAACAGAGGGAGTGTTTGGGATAAAATCACTTGTCTTTAAAATATCTTTTCATAATCAAGAGATCATTAAAAATTCTGTTTATTAGCACTATACAGACATATATTTTTAAAGCTGCAGTGTTGTGTCTAACCCAGACCTGCAATTGGTTTGATTTTAACTTTAAGGTCAAGAAAAACACGTTTTTAAGCACATGAGGCAAAAAAAAAAAAAAATTCCACTTATGGCACAACAGAAATGCTGCTGAAGGACAATCTTTAAAACATTGTTCACTGCTCTACTTCCAATTGCTAATTCAGTACCCACTGCAGTTTATGGAGTCTCTAAAAGGCTCCTTAAATTGCAAAAGGAGTTGGCCTGACAAGGCTGAAAGAGAAAACCAAATGGCACAGGAGAAGTAGGGCACTCCATATTCATGGTGAAAAAAATAAACAGATTATTCCTTGGTAGCCTGATCTCCAGTTTCAAAACAAACATGAGATTCCCCCTGCAAAGTCAGAATTTATGCAGTGCAGCTGCCAGCTAATGCCCAGACAAATGAGCTGCTCTTTGGAGCAGGCTGGGGGAGAGATTTGTGTCTCCTCAGAGTCCCCAGAAATGATGAAAACCCCTCCTGACATCTTCTGGGTTTGTTCTTTCCCCACCCCAAAATCAATCTTGAAAAAGAAAATTCATTGCTGCAAATTTAAAAAAAGTTGGTTTTCCTTCAGGCTTGCCAAATAAAGGAAAAAAAAATCAGAATTATTTTAAACAAACCAGTTAGAAAGGGTTTGCACTGGATTTAAGATACTGAGCAAGTTCTCCTGAAAAAAATTTAATATTTAGCTGAAAGTTTGGTATCCAAGAGAAAAGCAGCCTTCAGATGATGTACAGCAACATGATGGAAACAGATTTTATTTATATGTATTTATATATGGGCAACATGTTGCCAAGGGATTATTTATGTACATATTGATGTATTTATATAAACATATCAATACACACATAAATTCATGCATATCTCAACATGTACATAAATTCATCAGGATGCTAAGAGAGTTTATTTCTTTAGACATTGAAATAAATGAATAAAGGGTAAAATGTGATGCCACTGGGATGTATCTGTGGTGTAAGCTCAGATCATCCCCGTGGCAGAATCAGGGAGGAGAAAGAAAGGATCTAAATGGGAAAATTAAAATTAAATTTAGAAAGGAAAACATGGTAATAATTAAAATATGAAGGTATTTTTTAAATATAAGCAAATATAGATAAAAATCAAGTACATACATATATGCAGGTGTGTTTTATAATATTATTCTTTATAACTAAGGTGACAATTGCTGCACCCAGCAGAGCCAAGGAGGAATTCCAGCCCTTCAGCCCATATTCAGTGTCTCTGTCAGTGTTCTGGGCAAGCACTTCATTAGGAGATTTATAAATGAGCTCAATCCAGCACACAAATGAACACCCTGCACTGCTCCCAAAYAGATGGATTTGGGATCAGTGATTCAATTACTGAGCTGTAGCACAAACTAAGATTGAAATCAAAGTTATCTGTGTGATCAGACAATCAGCAGCTTTATCCTCCCCTKATCCCTGCTCTGCTCTGGGCTTTTGAAAGCTGATCATTCAACAAGATCTGTAAATCTTGCCCCCAAAATTACCAATTTCCCGTGGTGCAGGGGCCATCCAAGGCTGCTTCCTCCTGGACAGAAAAATGGTTCCAGCCCAGGCAGGATTGTGCCTCCAACTTAATGATGCTGCCTTAAGAYATCACTGTAATGGATTCTATCTACTCCATCTAATTAAGCTCTGGCACAATCTCATTTCTTTATATACCATTATTTTTCTTTCAATTGTAACTCTCATTTTTTTTTTCCTTATGTTAATTCCAGGGAATACCAACAAAGAACAAATAATATCAGTTCTGCAGTGGGAAAGGAGCAGAGCACAGAACATGGGCTCAGCTGGAGCTGGAATTGAACAACCCCTGGGCATCAGCGGGGTTCAGGAAGCAGGAATTCCTCCCATTTTCCATAAAGGACCATCCCAAAGAAGAGATGGAAAGATTTCATGTTGATTTTTGAATTATTGAAATGCCAAATTATTTYTATTTGATTTTATTTGATCAGTCCTTCTGTGACTGGATAAATTACTTCCTACACATGTCAGTGGAGAAACCCCAGTGACAGTCAACAGAACATCATAATAATAATAATAGTAATAATAATAATATTAGTAATACTTATTATTATAACTTTTTCTTCTTCTACTACTACCCCTCCTACTSCTACAATTATTATTACAGTCTATCTTCATTTGCAAATCAAATGTCATGGCAAACCTCACAGCACTTTTCTGGATATTTTAGCACCTCCAGTGCCAAGAGCAAACAGCAAAATTAAGATGTTTTTTATCTAATAAAGTTAAATTTWAAAATATATTTATTAAAATACTGGCAGGAAGAAGTGGCAAGTTGCAAGATCACTACTCTGARGAGAGAATTTCAATAGTGAAGAACTGCTGCTGGATGAATCCCTGGCTGTAACCTGGGCAATGCTTTATCATCACCTGGGAAGTTGCTGCAACTCATGAATATAAAAATGGTTCAGGTTTATGCCCAAATAAAAACTGAAAGAGGAAAATGAAATGTTTTATCATTCCAGGTGTTAGTGAAATCCTCCTCCTCCTCCAAAGCAGGTCCTGACAATTTTCAGTAACTGTCAGAAGTTAGAGAAAATGGAAAATGAAGCGAAAAGTGGCWCTTCAGAATAAGTGGAATTAACCCAAAAGCAGCAGCTCTGCACTGAAGAAGAAAGGAACTGGCTGCTGGATCACTCTCAAGGATAAAAGGTGGACTTGGACATCACTGGGCCAAGGGATAAATAATCAAAAGTCTCAGCTGGAGAGCATCCCTGGCAGAGGCAGCCCTTATCTGGCTGTAATTAATAATGAAGATTGGCTCCCAGTTGTGTGTGCATGAAAAGAAGTGCTCCTCTTGAAATTCAGTCTGAATGAACAAAAGAATTTATTATCCATGTCAGGAAGAGGCACAGAAGTTAAAGTTTGAAAAAGGGAGAAGTTCAGAGCCTGGAACCCAACACAATGGACTCTGCTGCCATGTAAGACAACAGAACCTAATCCAAATGTATTGGGGAAGATTTGTGAGACAATAGAGTTTATCAACCCAATTAAAAGCAGGAAATTAACATTTTCTATGATGTGATTGGAATAGGAGGAATGTGATTACAGAAGGAAGTCACTTCAGGATATGTGGAAGAAAGGAGAGCATAAAAATCCACCAAAGAACAAAATCAACACCCTGGACAGAGGAGGTTTTTGTGTGAGCTCTGGGGAAGGGGGAATGGGGATGGCTCCAAGGGCATCCACAGATTTCTGTTGTCCCTTTTGTTGTAGTTTGATGCTCTGAGGCAGGGACTGTCCTCTTACTCTGTGTTTAGAGACCTCCCACAGAGCAGAATCAGAATCATTTTGTTGGATGGGACCTTAAATCCCATCCATTCCCATCCCATCCATGGCAGGGACATCTCCCACTGTCCCAGGCTGCTCCAGCCCCAGTGTCCAACCTGGCCTTGGGCACTGCCAGGGATCCAGGGGCAGCCACAGCTGCTCTGGGCACCCTGTGCCAGGCACTGCCCACCCTGCCAGGGAACAATTCCTGCCCAAAATCCCATCTAAATCTCCCCACTTTCAGCTTAAAGCCATTTCCCCTTTTTCCTCCCTCTCCAGGCCCTTGTCCCAGGTCTCTCTCCAGCTCTCTTGGAGCCCCTGAGAAAGACTTCAAGGTGTCCCCCAAAACCTTTTCTCTGAACCCAGGACTTTTTGGCACTTCACCCCTGTTGGTGCATCTCCTGACCAGACCTGTATGAGCTCTCCATGATCCAGCAGGAACAGTGAACTGCCCACCACCTTCTGAATGGGACAGAGAAGTCTGGCTGAGAGCTCAGGTGAGAGAATCCAGGGAAAAGGAGGTGGAGGAAACCATGGCTGAGGAAATACAGGCCAAAAAAAGAGCAGAAAATCTCAAAAAACCAAATCAAAAATCCAGGTGAGCAAATCTCAGTGCCCTGCTTGGGTACATCCACCTTGCCCTGCCTCAGGCAATCCTCATTTCTCCAGTCCTTTCTCCTCCTTTATGGCTCTCACTCCAGGGTTAATCCATCCAGGAATGTGCTGCTGCTYCGTGAACTGACTCCAATTTCAACTCCTGACTCCCAGGAATGTTCCCTGTTATTGATTATTATTCACTTCCACTGGGCCCACAGGTGCTTAATTGGTTTGTGGATGCTGAGATTGCTTCACCAAACAGAGCAGAAATGAATGGCTGGACTCTGTAGTTTTCCAAAAGGTCCTTTTTTTCCCTCCAAACAACCTCACTGCCTGCAGGAGCCTGGGAACATACATCAAATCCTGACTTCCAGTGGCAATTGTAAATGAAGGAGGGACAGAGGGACTCGATTTATAAATGGAACAGGAGTCACTGTGCCAAACAATCCATTTTTTTTTTAGCCCTTTCTCAGGTTCAGTSGCTTTTTATTCTGCCATTCTCCCTCCTAATTAGTCAAGTGCCCTGATTTGCTCATGCTTTAAAACATTCTGTGCCCTGCTTTCTCTCACTCAGCTCCTGACATTGCTGGAAAGTGTTTGCAGGAGCTCCAGGAGCTGAGCAACACCCATCCAACTGCCTCTGCTCTGGAGGAATAATCCACAGAGAAATATTTTAAAAGTGGAAATATTTGTACAGCCTGTGCCATTTTGCACATTATTTAGCTAGCTCCAGCACCCAGAGATTTGGATTTACACTGCGAGTGTTTATGCAAAATATTTCTGACAGGAAAATTCCTGACAGAAAAAGAAACAATACAAACTAGGAATGTCCTCCCTACTATTTTTCCTTCAGCAAACATCAAAAACAAAAAAAGAAGGAAAAAGAATGACAAAATGATTTCCTTAATGGTAGAATAATTATCTAAACAAGAAACATCTTAAGATAATTTCAGTTTAGGTGATAATTCGATAAAAGAGAGGGGATTTGGAGTGAGGTTCTRAAAGGCACCATTATGATGTCATTTCAGTTAATTGAGATGGAAGGATAATGAATGCTTTACTGCAGCTTTCCTGCACATCACTGTGCTCCCCATGAGCTCCTGCTTCTCTGGGAGACAAATTCCATGAGCTCACAGGGGACAGAGCCCTCCTCTCCTGCCAGGCTGTGGGGAAACCACAGCCCCAGGGCTGGAGATGCCAGAGCAGAACCCAAACCCCAGGCAGGGCTTAGGGAGGCACAAACTATGGGGCATCAGCACAGGGGGCAGGGGCCAGGCAGCCCCAGAGAGGTGTTTGTTCAACTCAGGGTGAGCAGAGATCTCCTCCCAGGTGCCTTTGCAGTTATTATGTTAATGAGCCCGACTTCTGCTCCCCTATTGGCTGGCAATGTTCCAAATTTGGTCATGTTTCCAGAACCCTCTGTGCCCAAGCCTATATAAGGTCACTCCTCCCTCACCTCTGGTTGATGGAGTTGTGTGTCCTTACGCCCTGTGGTTTCTGGGCACTGTCTCTATTTTATTTCTCATTAAAATAAGTTTCCCTCTCTGGGCACTCCCTCGCTCCTGCTCCTTTTTCAGCACCACATCAGTCCTGAAACCTAAAACCTGTCACAGTCACCCACAAGTGTGACAACAAMCAGCACAGCAAAGCCTCCTCTGAACAGCCCTCACCTCAAACCCCTCAGCCCTCTTGCAAAGCACCATTTTAAACAGCTTTTTTCTTACTTACGAATTTAAAAAAGAAATTTTCTCTAGTTTCAACCTAAATCTCTGTTCCCTCTCCTCCTGTCCCTGTTCCCTGTCCCAGAGCCCAAATCSCCCCYGGCTGTGCCCTCCTGGCAGGGAYTTGTGCAGAGCCACAAGGGCCCCCTGAKCCTCCTTTGCTCCAGGCTCAGCCCCTTCCCAGCTCCCTCAGCCCCTTCCCAGCTCCATTCCCTTYCCTGGACACCTCCAACCCCTCCTTGTTTTGTTGAGAAGGGTCCAAAACTGCCCCAGAATTTGAGGTGCCTCACCATAAGAGACTCAAAGTCATTTAAATGGCTCAGCCTGAATTTACCCTTGCATCTCCCCCAGTTTTCTCCTTCCCCAAATTTTGTTTCTTTTCTTTCCCTCTCCACCTGCCTTTGCCCCTCCAGGCCTACCAGCTGCCCACCACAGCCAAATTCATTTCATGTAACACCTCTTTATATTTGCACATCCGACCCAGTCCACTTCTTTCTCTTAAAGAACACTTTAAAAGTGTTTAAAAGATTCCTTGCAGCATCCTCTTAATTCAGCAGGGTAAAGCACAGTAAAAACCTCAAAAAAAAGGGGAAAAAAGAAAGGAAAAAAAAAAAAAAAGAAACTACATCCTTGATCATTTGCTGCCTTTTGAATCACAATTCCTGGGCTGAGGATGATAATAGCAARGAGTAATCCCAAAGAAGACTTGCTACTAAATACCCACATTAGCATAATCTCCTCCTAATGCCTGCTCCACAGCAGCACAGGTGCTCCATGTCACTTTATTAACCYATTTCCTAACAAATATTTCAGCCCTGGTGTTAGCACATTATCTCCAATCACTGATAGCTCTGCCCTCATTTGTATTCCAGGCCCAGCTCCYCTAAAACAAAGAGGACAGATGAATGAAAAATAACTGAGGTACAAAATGCTGAAGGACAAACTTGTGGGCTGACTACCAATAACCAGGGCCCTGCRAGAGGCACAATGCATTCTTTCTCCAAGGTGCCTCTGGTGCTCAGGGCTGTGTCCAGGTGGGGTTTGAGTCTCTCCAAGGATTGGGATCAGCTTGGATAACCATGGATCTGACTGCCCTCACTCTCCTTTCTTCACTATGKTTTTTTTTGATAACTTTGAGTGCAGCAAAGAAGAGGCTTTAGCCTTCTATCCTATTTCCCAAAGCAACTTTGCCTCCTGGAATGATATCTAAGATATCACTCCATGGATAGACCCATGCCCACTCAATTTTAGCACCTGGAGAATTTTATGGCAGAGTAATAAAAGCTTGGAAATGGCACTTTCTAATGGAAATGCTAGCAGACAATTTAATTTAGGAGGTTTTAGCTAAGGCTACAATGCTGGCAAAGTAGCATCTCTTGTAAGTGGACAGGGTTAGCATTCCTCTACTCAAAAGTTATTATTCTAAAGGAAGCAGACTTGCTGAATTCCAAGAGACTTTCTATTGTGGCAGCTGGCAGAAACTCCCAGCAGAGCTTGTAATTTCAAACACATGTAATTTGTTGGAGTGCTGCTGGAAGGGATCTGAGCCATCAGGTGAGTTATTAAACAAGCATTTCATTGTAGTGCAAGGCTCAACAAAATGCAGAAAGGAACAGAAATCACCTTCCCCTCRGGAAAGATCAGAGAATCCCAGAARGGTTTGGATGGGAAGGGACTTTAAGGATGATCCAGTGCCACCCCYASCAGGGGCAGGGACCCTCCAYTGTCCCAGGCTGCTCCAACCTGGCCTTGGACACTTCCAGGGATGGAGCAGCCACAGCTTCTCTGTGCCAGAGCCTCACCAMCCAACTTTTCACCTCAGCTCCYGTTTTACCTTGATTTCACAAAGGAATTCAGCCACCTTTTGCAGTGCTAAGACCCAATATAGAAGAAGATGGTTTCTTTCCTGTTGCTCTGCTTTTCACACAAACATTCTGTCTGGGAAAAGAAATAATGACAGGAGCAGTAATTCACAGAAAGGTTGGGAAAGGACATCACAGGCAAATTTTCCTGCAAAGCACGGAATGAATTTGGCAAAATSTTTTCAAATACCAGACAGTGCCTCMCGGTTTGCAGCAGGGGAAGCTCCCTTGCTCTGTGCTGACAGCACTGGCCTCTGCTCCTTCCCCATTTCCATGGATACTGGGTGATTAAGGCCACTTGAGCTACTTATGGATAAATCAATAGRATTGATCTGCTACATTGCAAATTATTTGGCATTCTCATCCATCTTGCCATCAGCTGGGAAGACAACTGCACCTGGCTGAACAAATGTCATGGKGGTGCTTGGAAAAGAATCTCCCTTTTTTTCCTGCAGGGATTTAATTTATCAAATTCCACCGGAGAATAGCAATGAGGAAAAACAAAGCAATCTGCAAAGGTTGGGTTATCACCTCTTCAGTGCTGGGGTCACCAATCAGGTGTGTTCAGAAATTCCATTTACTGAAGCTTCCCCCATAATCTGAAGTTCCCTCTGATGGCAGAAACTTTCTGTGSGAGCTGAATTATCCCAATGCCTTACCACGACTTTCATTTTCTAATCCAAGCAATCACAAGCACAGAGCCCAGAAGAGCCTCACAAAACTGGAATCCATCTCCCCAGCAGACACAGGCAAGCAGAGGCTCCCTGGGAAGAGGTTAAAATGTGATTTCTGGTAAGAGATGAGCGGGATAAAGCACAGCAGCTGCTCTGCTGGGCCGTGCCACGGCTGCTCCTGCTGCTGACAGCTTTGTGAGGGGAACTAATGCTGGCAAAGTGAAAAAACATCTTACTGCAGCTTTAGGTAAGCCTGTGTTTGATCCAAAGGGTGSCTCTCAGATATTAAAGTGACACAGAACGTTTCAGGGAGGCAGTGGGGTGTGTGAAGGAGGGAGCCAAGCGCGACGGGAGCGGCGCTCGCTGATCCTGCCCCTCTCACCCAGCTGTTAACCTCTGGAAGGGTCCCTGCTTTGCTGTTCTGCCCTCATCTTTCCTGCTGCTTCTTCTCCCTCAGCACGCTGCCTGATGCTCTYTGGAGTGCAATAAAGGCTTCCCTAGGATGCTTCAGTGCCTGCCAGCAGCAGGAGCCCCCTGGCACACCGGGAGCGCAGCCCCTCAATGGCTCTGAGCAGGATCTGTGCCTCTGTGGGAAGGCTGAAATCCCCCTGCACCCCAGGCACTGCACCCTGAAACACTCCCAGCTGAGCCAGCACAAAAATCAGCCTCACAAGGCACATAATGCCATAAAAATGTGGGGTTTTTCTGTTCTGCTGGGCGGCAGAGGGACATTCCCATCCCCACCAGCAGATCCATGTGCACTCCTTAAGCAGGGAGTCACCAAGGTGTGGGGGCTGCAGTGCAGCCCCTGGGTGGGCTCAGGGCCAGGGAGGGTTTGGGGCTGCCTTGGACATGCCAATCCTTCCTGGAATTTYCCAGCTGGGGATTCATTTCTGCCTGGTGAAACCAAAGCCCAAACACAGTCAGGGTCACAAAAACACGGCCAAGTGTGTCAATGCCACAAAGGCTTGGTAAAAATGGTTTATATTAAACAAGTAATGAAATGKAATTGTGKATGTAAATCCTTCCCTGGSAGGGTGGGCAGTGCCTGGCACAGGGTGCCCAGAGCAGCTGGGGYTGCCCCTGSATCCCTGGCAGTGCCCAAGGSCAGGTTTGGAGCAGCCTGGGGCAGTGGGAGGTGTCCCTGCCCATGGCACAGGGTGGRTCTGGGTGGGCTTTARGGTCCCTCCCAAGCCAAACYATTCTGGGATTCTCTGAAATCAGGTTCTCTGTGATTTCTTTTATGCAATACTTTAATTTCACTGTTAATCCCAAGAAAGCTCTTTAAGCTACTAAATGATGCTGTGTGGATAAATGATTGTTAAAACTACAGAAATACTCTGGGTTTTGAAATACAAACACTGCTTCAGAGCACCACAGGAATACAGTGTGATTTCTGACAGSTGAGTTTGAGACACTGCAAAAGCTCCAGGAACAGCTGCCCTTGGGTGAATCCTCCCCTTCCCAAGGCAGAGAAGTTTGCTTTAATCTGGACACAGCAATAAGTGRATCTCCAGAGCTGTGCAAGGCTTATTTACTTGGAATTTGGGAATTGGACACCAGCACACTGAAACACCATCAATCCCACAGTGCACATGGGGGGATGCAGTGCCAGGGAAGTTAATTCCCATATGGAAAAGTATTCCTGAGCCTCACAAGGACAAGACAACCAGGCAAKCCCTCCACAAAGATCAATGCCCCTGGCCTGGCTCTCCAGGGCAAACCAGAGTTGGACCCAAGGCCCAAATAACATTTCTGCACCATTTCTGCTCCTTTTATGTCCTTCCCTGGCCTGAATTGCACAGTTTGGCTCTCTCTAGATAGAAGATTTATAATGCCAATGGCACTGAAAGCCAGCAGCTTCTCTGGGAGCAGACTGCAATTATTTGATGGGCTCACAGAAGCAAAAAAACCCAAGTGGGGAAAAATTCAGATTAGTCCTGACAGGAGATTTTCTCACCCACAAAACACCAAAACCAAACCAAATGTGGTTTTTTTTCCACCCAAYKCTTGTGTATGGAGTAACACCTAAAGCCATCCTCATTTTATAGGRTTTTTATATCAGAGAATCCCAGGATGGTTTGGGTTGGGACCAYAAAGATCATCCCATTCCATGGGTAGGGATGTGTCCCACAGCCCAGGTTGCTCCAAACTCACCATTCCAGGACTAAGCCAATCCACAATTCCTTCATCCTTGGCTTGAGTGATGTTTGAGCATCCACATGGGATGGGCAGCACTGCTTGGTCACTAGAAATTCACAGTATCAGCAAAGCAGGGCCTAACAAAGCTGGGAACGAGCTGAGCGGGATGCAGGGACTAACACCAGGATGCAGAGGGATGCTGGCATCCAATGACCCACGAAGGGCAAGGAAAAATCTGCTTTTCCAATGGATATTGATGCTTGTGCAGAGCAGATTTGCCAGAATTCTCAGCTCCATCTGCAGCAGATATTCTGGAAAGCCTGGCAGCAGCCAGGAGTGATGGAGGCCAGCAGTGATCAATGGGATCAAAGGTTTATGCAAGGTAAAAAAAAAGCTCCATTTCCTGGATTTTTTCCAGAGGAATTAAAAGCAGAATGGCACACACAGGTTGTCCAGATTTTAAGTAATTCCGTCTTTAACATCAGCAATATCCGAACATTGATCCCTGAAAATGGACCCCAAAGGATGCTAAAAGTGGCAGCACAAACCCTGGGCTGTAATTTACAGTGCTCCCATGCACAGCTTTAGTGTTACAGCAGCCACACAAAAGCCTTAAAAAGCTTTTGCTTTGGATCACACCCAGAGGCCAAAGAGGTCTGAGAGTCACTGCTGAAGAACCAGGGATGGAGAAATTCAGGAATCAGCTTTTTCTGCCTGGTTTGCAGTTAAAAACAGTCCTTTCAAAATAAGCATGCAATAAATTCATAAATTCATAAATTATTGCAAAAGATTTCAATGTTTTACTTTTTTTCCTAGAAGTGTCATCTGAGATAAAGAATTTTTTCTGCATATTTTAAGACCTTTTTCCTTTTTCTCTCACTTTTTTAGAAATACTTGCCTCTCCCTTTTGATGTTTAGCTTGAATCACTTAACTTTTACTGGGAAAAACAGCAAAGGGTTTGTGGTTTTTAAAAAAATTTCTATCTACCTTAATATTAATTTTGCTGTATTAAAATTGGGAAATTCTCACTTCATTGATATTTAAGTTAGATGCTWCTTCTACCCCACACACAGCATTTAATGGTGCAAATGGGCCTTAAAAATTGTGATTAAGTCCAAGACGTCAGAGAGAATTAAATGATGACACCACTCCAGTGCTGCTCCTGTAATAGGGAGTGTTCATTTAGGTCACACTCACTCACATTTGTAATTCATGACAAAATAGATAATAGTTGTATAGATCACAGTTTTAGTCCCAAGGCATCATAAAATGTTTAAGAGCCAAATSTCACTAAAAAGGRAGAAACAGAGACTTGTGCAGAGCCCTCCTGAAACTGAACTTTTCAAGTGCTGACATTTCCATCAGAAATTCCCTCATTTCCTTCAGGAAAGCTCCCAACTGGGGCCACAAGCACTGCCCAGAGCCTCTCACCTCTCATGGAATGCAAACAGAATTAATCTGCTTTTCATCACCAATCCAGCCTACAAGCCCTCATTAAAAATACTCCCATTAAAAACACAATGTTACAGCCCAGCCACAAATAACTGTGATTTTCTCTGTGCCACCCTAGGATAATTCACTTGTAGAGAAGCACAAAGGCTGAATTAAAACCAGCTCGTGGTCCAAATTAACCCTCCGTGTATTATTTCTGCAAGACACCACCTTAATTGCAATTATGCATTCAGGGACCAACACACCACTTTGTTCTTAATTTGTACATAGTAAAACAAATGGGGTTTTAAATGAATGAAAAAAGTAAATATTAGTCTGTGACAAATCATAATTACAGGGTGGTCACAGCTGTTAAAATTGACTCCTGCTAGGGAATTTCAGGTTATGATAAACACAGATTTTTTTTTTTTYTTTKGAAGCTGCTTTGGACAGCACAGGAAGTTGGGGGAATCACTTGGTTTCTTTCAGAATTCCTTTAAAACACATTTACAGGGACAGGTTTGGAAATCAAAACAGTATTTTAGCACCTTGCTTTGCCTAAATTGATGACACCAGCACTCAGCCCATGGGATGTGGCACTTGGGGACATGGGGCAGTGCTGGGAAGGGTTGGACTCAGTGGTCTGGGAGGGCTTTTCTGACCTAAACAATCCCATGATTCTATGGATAATCTCTGATTTACTCCACCTGCTCCAGCCCTGCACRGAGCCAGGGAAATGCAGCAAAGATGAAGAGAAAATCATGGAATGATGAAGGCTGGGAAAACCCTCAAGATCATRGARTKAACCATTCCCCAGCACTGCCCCATGTCCCCAAGTGCCACATCCACRTGGATYTGAAATCCCTCCAGGGATGGGGACTCCAGCACTGCCCTGGGCAGCTGKGCCAGGSCTGGACAAACCTTTCCATGARGGAATTTTCCCAAATATCCAAACTAAACCTGCCCTGGCCCAGCCTGAGGCCGTTCCCTCTCCTCCTGTCCCTGTTCCCTGTCCCAGAGCCCAAATCCCCCCTGGCTGTCCCCTCCTGGCAGGGACTTGTGCAGAGCCACAAGGGCCCCCCTGAGCCTCCTTTGCTCCAGGCTCAGCCCCTTCCCAGCTCCCTCAGGAATTCTCCATTCCCTTCCCAGCTCCCTGAGCCCCTCCTGGGGCTCCAGCCCCTTCCCCAGCTCCCTGAGCCCCTCCAGCCCCCATGCAGAGGGTGTGGGATGCCCCACAGGGAGGGCAGAGCTGTGGCAGAGCTGGAACTCGCAGGGTTCTCGGTGTCTTTGAGACACAAACGTTTTGTGCTGACCCCACTCTGTAGATCAGAAGGTGCCACTGAGCAGGCAGCGACCTCCCATGTTAAAAGCTCTGCCTTTATGTCATGCAAGGGCAATTTTTGATTTTCCTACTCAATAAAGGCGAGGTGGCCCCGAGGTGAAACCTGTGAATAACAAATCCAGGCACAATTGGTGTCAATCCTCAAGCAGGAAAACACTGCTATGATGATGTGCAGACAAAATACAGGGTGTGAGTGTTTTATCTCCTGTTTGGTTTTAGGGAAGAAATAAAACTTCGTTCATTCAGCTGGAACTGCAAAGGTAATTTCACTGCTGCCTCTGACAAGAGCTGAAACTTCATTTTCTCCTTTAAGAAGTCTGAGCACCCACAGGAGTGGGATCGATCAGGGTGAGAAGCAAAGCTGTGCCTCCCTTCCCCCTCTCCAGCTGAATCCAATATTTTCTCCTTTAAGTGCAGGGCAGGCAATGGACACATCAGTGCCCAGAGAGGATTATCTGACTCAGGAGTAGGACAAACACAGGGAAACTCCTCATCCCATGGAATATCCTCCCAAACCTGCTGGCCTGGGCTGACAGCTCCCATGTGCAGCACTCTGCTGACCATAAACCCATGGAATTCCAGAATGCTTTGGGCTAGAAGGGACTTTAAAGATCTTCTCATTCCACCCCTGCCATGGCAGGGACASCTCCCACTGTCCCAGGCTGCTCCCAGCCCCAATGTCCAACCTGGCCTTGGGCACTGCCAGGGATCCAGGGGCAGCCACAGCTGCTCTGGGAATTCCAGCCCAGAGCCTGCCCACCTTCCCAGGGAACAATTCCTGCCCAAAATCCCATCCATCTCTGCCCTCTGGCAGTGGAAGCCATTCCCTGTGTCCTGTCCCTCCATTCTTAGTCCCAAATCCCTCTCCAGCTCTCCTGGAGCCCCTTTAGGGTCCAGAATTGGTTCTAAGGTCTCCCCAGAGCCCTCTCCTCTCTGAACACTGATCCTTCCTGATCCCCATCTTTCCATTGGAGGGAGGCTCACAATTCCCAAATATTGCTGCAAAAAAGCACTTCCTGCAAACATCCCCCACAAATTCAGGGAAAAAGAGCTTGGATGGGTTTGGGACTTCAACCAACCGAGGTAACCCTGCTGATTTTGAGCAGCTGATGTTGTGAAACTCTCTGCTGTGAGCTGCAGCAGCTCTGAACCTTCCTAAAGCCTTGCTCAGATTTAAACTTGGGAAAGAAGAGCCCTTGGAACCATAAAGCCTTTGGAGTGTGGGTTAGAGAGGCAAGGATAACAAACCCCAGGCTMATCTAAACCTTCTCCAGAGCTGGTGCTGCTCCTAATTGGGATGGATGTGCTTTGCCACAGAAGAGCTGGGCAAGGATTGGGTTGTTAAAACACAGGTTTATRGGATCCATCCTAGGAAATGATGGATCAGGAACGTGCCCTGCATTACCAAATTACCCCAGGAATTGGAGTGTTTTGCATGTAAAGCTTCAGAGCTAATAAGGCTGTGCCAAATTAGTGGGAATGAATAGATGCTGAGTAAATAATCCCATTTTGCTGTTAGTTCCTAATGGATCTGTTGATAGGAAACAACCTCYCTATCTGTTTCCATCAGGATAATTTGATAACCCATCTGTATTAGTTAAACTGCAGATTTTGTAAACACTGAGGCCGAGTGATTTGTAACAGGAGCAGGATGTGAGAACCACTCTCCTAAAGTGTTTTTTAAATTGCTTTCCTCKCAGCTCCAGAGTTTGCCATAAAGAATGATCCCTCCTTGTGAAATTCCCCAGCCTCAGGAGTGGTCCTGGAGCTGAGGAAGGGACAGGCTGATGATTTAAGGCCATTTAATGCCCTGCTTGTTGTGGAACAGAGAGCTGGAGCCCTTCCTGCTCCAGCAGAACTCAGCACTGCAGTCCCTTAATGCCCAAAACTGGGGAACTGATTTATCACCTATTAGGTCTTATTAGATCCCATTCAGTAGGAAAAATGAACTGCTGGAGCTGGATGGCAGAAAATTAATTTGAAATAAATGTTACAGAGCCGAGCTCCTCCTGCCCTGCTCTTCMAGTCTCTGTGGCTGTGGTTCTCCAGGTTGGATGTGGGTTCTTGCAGGGAGATCATTTTACACCTTTAGAGCTTAGATTTAAAAACCAACATTGACAGTGCCCTCTTTGCACATCTCCTTCAAGGAGGGGCAGGGGAAGGGCAGCTCTCCATGGGATCCACTGGGGAGGGGGCTCAAGAGAAGGGGTTGATTTATTCCAGAACCACTTCTTTCCCTGGAAAAGAGGTGAGGAGCCTTTGCAGAGCTTTTCCCAGAGTTTCAGATTTTTAAGAGTTTTAATCTATTGTTTAAAACTGTGAGAATGACTTCCCACTGCCAGAGGGCAGGAATGGGATACTGGGCAGGAATTGTTCCCTGGGAGGGTGGGGAGGAGCTGGGATGGAATTCCCAGAGCAGCTGGGGCTGTCCCTGGATCCCTGGCAGTGCCCAAGGCCAGGTTGGACACTGGGGACAGTGGGAGATGTCCCTGCCATGGCAGGGGTGGGAATGGGGTGATCCCTTCCAGCCCAAATCATTCCATAATTCCCTGACAATTCCATGACCATCCAAGATTAAATTCCCCAAAAGTTCCCAACCCTATGGGTTCCTTGCAGTGAATATTTGCCCACACCTCTGTTGACCTTAAAAAACAAAGTATTACATTAACCTTCCTTAATTTGGCATGAAATTTCTAAATATTTTTTTCAACTTTTGCACCCCAGATGTGAACTGGGTTCTTTCAGCAGAGGTGTGGGTTAATATTCCCAGAGAAAATGGATGAATTATCAAAGCAGAGCTGAACATTCCATGTGAAAATAATCTATGAGCTGACTCCTGTTCTTCACTGCTGGTTGTTCCCTGCATGGGCACAGGCAAATTACTCCACTCCTCCATGAATCAATTTGAACATCTGTAAGGTCAACATAATGCAGATGATCTTCCCCAGCTGCTCKGAGATTCTTCCAAAAATAATTCAAATTAATATTATTGTTGTTATATAAAACTGTCACTACCAATCTTTCTTTATGGCAAACAAAGCATCTTTGACAAAGGCCCTTTAGCAAAGAAGAGCTGAACAAGTTGGCCAAGTTTCATTTTCCCACAATGCCCAACTGCTTGAGTGACAAATCCAATGGATGATTTTTCAGGATAAAATGCAGGAATAAAATTCTGTATGTATATTCTTGCCCAAAAGATCGCATTTGGCCCATCTGCCATTGATATTTTTGTGGTAATGACCTCCAAAAATATTTTAAGTTAACTAAATTCAAGCCAAAATACATTTAAATGGTGTTCAAGTTGGAAGTACCTTTCAATCAAATACCCACCAAATTAAGTGGACTGTGAATGGAAGATCAAATCACATAAAAAATAAAAAATAAAAATATCTTTTCATGTTAAATGAGGCACCATAATAAACTGGTCTTGAGATAAGGTCATTAGAACATTATAGATGAAAATTCATAGAAAATGGAAAACCACATACTGAATTCCTGATAAAGAAATCCCTGATTTTCCTGAACCTGGTATTGGCATGAAATTTATATAAACATGAGGTTGGAGTTCACAGCAAGCTCACTCCCAGCTCTCTGCCACAGCCTCAGAATCTGTTCAAAGACTGAAGTAAAACTGAAATGCAAATGAAAAGAATCAAAACTGCAGCCTGACTAATGCCTGAATCATGGAATCATAACTGATATGGCTGCAAAAAGCCTCTGAGATCATCAAGCATCACCCAGCACCAGAGTCACCACTGCCCCTGTCCCCAAGTGCCACATCCACAGGGCTCTGAATCCCTGCAGGGATGGGGACTCCAACACCTCATTCCAACATTTCACAACCCTTTCTGTGAAGAGATTCTCCCAAATGTCCAACCTGATCCTCCTCTGGAACAGCCTGAGGCCATTTCCTCGTGTCCTGTCCCTGTTCCCTGGGAGCAGAGCCCAAGCCCACCCTGGACCCTCCTGGCAGGGAGTTTGAAGGATCAATAAATTCTTCCCTAAGCCTCAGTAATACCAGGAAATCCCATCCTGGTGTTTATTGCCACATCACCTGCATGCAGAAGGATCTCCCACTCACACCTGTGCTCCAGGCTGGGCACTCACCCCAGCCCTGGTAAGAAAACCCCTCTGACCTCCTGGCACAGCCCTCAAATGGAGCTGCAAACCCTTTTTGCCRACCTTTAGCACAGCAGCAGCCTCTGGGCCCAAAGGAACACCTGACTGGACAATTGATGCCCTTTTTTTGGAAGCCTGTGTCTGTCAGAGCCTGCAGCACATTTCAAACCTTGGCTGCTTTCTTGATGTGGCTTTACTGCTGGCATCCCTCCTGACACCTGGAGTGTAAATCCTCCAGGTTTGTGCCTTGAAATACCTGAATCCCGACATTAAATCTGTCCCTTTCTTAGCCTCCCTATAATTTAGCCTCCAAAATGGACYGAGGAACTCAAAAAAAAAAGGGTTAAAATTGAAAACCTTCACAAATCCTTCCTAACCTGGTGAATTTGCATGGCACAATCTGCTTCCTTGAGGAGTTTTCCTGCATTTCTATTGGATCTRTTTCTCTTGGATTCCCTGCCAGCCTTCAAGCAAAGTTCCTGCTCAGGTGTATGCAGACATAAATTCTTGCAGAGATGAATAAGTTTTACAAGTTGTTGYTTCTTTTTCCAACTTTTTCAGCAGAACTTTGTGCTGCTTTTTAGGTTTCTTTCCCATTAATATAACTCACCAAAACCTCATGATTAAAAAAAAAAAGAAGTATTTACACTGAGCTACTGATAAAAGAGAAAATAACATGAAATTATTCACTTGCACTATCTTACTTCTGTATCTGGGAAATAAATTTAAAATAGGATAAAAACAACTTGTGCAAAAACGTTTACAGCTGTTCACAGAGCAAGGAAAAAAAACTCATTTTCACCCCTCCAACCATCCATAGAGTTGGAGCACGAATTCCTTTCACTCTTTTCAAAACCTGGGCTTTAATTTCCTCTTTCCTCAAGGACACGATGCTCACCTGGAAAGGCACAGCCAGGGCTGGTGAGGGAACTGCAAAATATCCCAGCCAGAAAAAAAGTCATTTTCATAAGCATGGCCTTCTAATTATCCTATTAATTGCAGATCAAAAGACTTACATGTGGGGTAACAACACCTCCTAAATTTAAGTTTGAAATTTCAGTCTGTAACCAACACAAAGAGATTAATCTAAGAAAAATTGGGTACTGAGGGGAAAAAATGGGTGACCATTATTTAATTCTGAATTTTTTTTCCTTTTGTTTGTTATAAAAGTTARTAAAAATTAGGATCATTGTTGGATCACAGCTTGGATGGGGTATGGAACAAGCTGGGACAGTGGAAGTGTCCCTGCCCATGAGATGGGATTTAAGGTCCTTCCAACCCAAACCATCCTGGGATTCTGTGACTGCACCATGAGCAGTTTGCTCTTGCACTCAACAGCCAAAATGCAGCACTCAGTAAATAAATACATACATTAATCAAACCACAAGCAATTAATCAATATCCAGAGGGGGGGAAAGAAGAAAAAATAAACCAGAAAAAAATGACCTAAAAAATGCCAAACAAACAAACAAACAAAAAAACCAACAAAAGTCAAATTATTCCCAGTGACWTCTGAAGAATTTGTGTAGGGAAATTTAGATCCAATGATCAGATCAATAACACATTTAAATGGTTATCACTGTGCTCCTGTAGACAAACAGTGACCAGCACTGGAAAACCTCTTTTTCTGCTGTTGGTGCATCCTCAGTGCATTCCTCACCCTGAATTTCCTGACTGATGCACCAAACCCAGTGATACAAAACCAGAGAGTAACACAAGATAAAATCTTTACAAAGGCATTGTCTCTCAAAGCACAAACAAACCAAACCATGTAAATCTCTTTTTTTTTATTTTTATAAAAGGCTTTTTCAGGATGGTTCCTCTGCAGCCCAAAGCTCCTGACAGAACCTGCAGCATTCCCAAATCCAGCCCTGGCTCTGGAAGATGYATTGTGGTACTCACATCCCAAACAGGCCTATTCACTGCATGGAGAGAAKTCATTTATTATTGAAGAGCACTGGGAAGGAGGCAAAAAAACCCCTAAAAACCCTAAAGCAAACTGGGGTCAGTATCACTGCAATTTCATTTATTAACACAGCTGGAAATGAGCTGGTGGTAACTGAGTACATGGAGAGGACAAGATGGGACACCAGGAAATGGCCTGGAGATGCACCAGAGGAGRGTCAGGTTGGATAYTGGGAGAATTTCTTCCCTGAAAGGYTTGTCCAGCCCTGGCACAGCTGCTCAGGGAGGGGGTGGAGGGATTTAAGAGCCTCCCCATGCCTGGAGGGATTGGAGAGCTCTGTGCATGTGGCACCTGGTGGCCTTGGCAGTGCT
Source organism: Alauda arvensis (assembly GCA_902810485.1). Classification (NCBI taxonomy): domain Eukaryota; kingdom Metazoa; phylum Chordata; class Aves; order Passeriformes; family Alaudidae; genus Alauda; species Alauda arvensis. The sequence goes on along the minus strand of CADDXX010000884.1, from coordinate 108,753 downwards.
GGGGGAACTGCACTCCATGGTCCTGAAGGGTTTCCAACCTGAACTGGAAGTGCAGCTCTGGGACTCTGTGGGTTCATCCTTCCTGACCATGCCCCATGAACATCTCCCACAAATCACACGCAGGAAACAGAACAACCTTCAGCTTTTCCTGAGAATCACAGAATCCCACACTGCTTTGGGTGGGAAAGGACCTCAGAGATCATCCCATTCTACCCCAGGGACACCTCCCACTGTCCCAGGCTGCTCCCAGCCCCATCCAACCTGGCCTTGGGCACTGCCAGGGATCCAGGGGCAGCCCCAGCTGCTCTGGGAATTCCATCCCAGCTCCTCCCCACCCTCTCAGGGAACAGTTCTTCCCAATATCCCACCTTATCCTGCCTTTCTGCAGCTTAAGGCCACTCCCCCCCCATCCTGTCCCATTCCTTAACCCAGTAAATCTCTTCCACTGCACAAACCCCTGCCCTTGGCACCCACCCAGCTCTACCAGCATTTATTTGCTATTTAACAAATCTCTCCACAAAAATACAACCCAGTCCTTCTGGATTTTCAACTGAATGCGCTGAAAAGCTTGGAAAAACCCTCCTGTGCCAGTAAACCTTGTCTCATCTGAAGCTGCCCATCTCAGGTTAATTGTGGTGCATCGTTATCTCRCTCCACCTGAGACATCCCTGACAGACTGAACTGAGCTTCCCCAGACCTGCAGATTCACTTCCATGATCAGCAAACCTTGGAGCTGTTGTGCTCATCCCACACTCACATCTCTGCCCAAAAGCCACTCCTGGGTGTCTGAAAACAACCCCTTTCTGTCTATCAGCTCTGAAAATGTTAAATCAAGACAAGTGCTGTGTTTCATCCATCACACTTGCACAGGGAGGATTTCCATGTCAGAACAAGGGAGCAGCTTGAACAGAAACATGTAAGTAGAAGGGATTAGATATTTTACAGCAGAGAGAACAGAGAGCTCTGATACAAAACTCCATGTACGGGCAAAGTTTACAAATTTCAATCAAAGCCAGGTTAAGCACAAAATGGAGGAGTTGGTCACATCAGGAGAACCATGGCAAAAAACCTGCTCAATTCAACAGTGCTTCTGCACTCTGGCTTCAGTGGAGTTGCTGCTTCCCACCAACTTTCAGCCCAAACAAATTAGCAATTCATGCTACAGATGTCAGAAGTTATAAAGGAAATTAATGCAMCAGTCGAGCTGAAATGAGACTGAGGAAATGCTGCTGTTTTCCCTGTGGACTCGTACGTCCACACACTGAGCTCTGCTTTGTGAAGATAATATCCAGAAAGTGCTCAGCAAAGCTTCAAAAATAAATATCTGAACCAAGCTTTTTAGTTGTTTCTCGCAGAAATGCACATGAGTGTTGGGTTGAGGTTTTGGGGTTTTTTAAAAGATTTAATATTGAAGGATTTGATGTAAATTTGGCAACACTCCAGCTTTCTTCTAAGGGGTTTYATGCCATGAGTTTTGACTAATGCAAATAATAAATTGGAAATCCTCACTTCACAGTGTAACAAACTCAGTTCTAAGCTAGAAATCCAACAACTWCTGCATTGATGGGACAAGGGGAAATGGCATCAAGCAGAAGGAAAGTGGATTTTTATGAGATTTTGGAGACAATTTCCTCCCTGTGAGGGTGG
>CADDXX010000884.1:67852-106841 GCA_902810485.1 Alauda arvensis | reverse complement strand
CACAAAACCATCCACAGTTTGAGTCCATCTCCAAATTTCCTATTAGCAGCTCTGATGTCAGAATTTAAAGCACACTTTCTGTGCTGGATGAATAAATCTCGTATGCCAGCATAAATTTTTCATGATTCCTTCATAAATTCCTCATTTCTTGTTGTCAGTTGTCTTGGCAGAAACTAAAATATAGGAAGCTGTAAAGACGTCGATCTGTTTTAATGAAGCCAACTGCCTCCTTCCAGGGGTGTYTGACAAGCCCTGGGTGAGGCTGTAGATCACCCAAACACAGCAAAGGCTGCAAGGACCTTTTCAAGATAAATACAGAGAATTTCAAACCCTGMCTGGTTGGTGACCATCTCACAGCTCCCTGGGGTTTTCCAGCTAATCCTTTGTTTGGGATTCCTGTTCATTAAAGCTGAGCTGTGAGCAGCAAAGCAGACAGGGGGATTTTCACTCTCTGCAATCAACAGGCAAGAGTTTACTACAGTGGTGGGGTTTTCTTCATTAGGCTGGATCAGAAATAATAAATTAAAACAGGAAAAAYGAAGCAATGGATTCCCACCTGGATACTGGGGACAGGTCTGGTGCCCTCAATGTAAGGAGGACATGGAACTGTTGGAGMAAGTCCTGAGGAGGCCACAAAGTTGATAAGAGGGTATGGAGCACCTCCAGTATGGAGACAGGGTGGGAGAGCTGGGATGGGCCAGCCTGGAGAAGAAAAGGTGCTGTGGAGAGCTCACAGCACCTTGCAGCACCAAAAGGGGCTCCAGGGAAAGCAGAGAGGGACAATTCAGCAGGAACTGGAGGGACAGGACAAGGAGGAACAGGTGAGAACTGCCAGAGGGCAGGGATGGATGGGATTTTGGGCAGGAATTGTTCCCTGGCAGGGTGGGGATGGAATTCCCAAAGCAGCTGAGGCTGCCCCTGGATCCCTGGCAGTGCCCAAGGCCAGGCTGGAGCAGCCTGGGACAGTGGGAGGTGTCCCTGCCATGGCAGGGGTGGGATGGGATGAGATTTAATGTCCCTTCCAGCCTGAAGCACCCTGTGCTTCCATGATTCCATGCAGAATGAGAATCCTCTCATCAAGAGAGAATCACAGCAGAGCTGAGAAGGAGCTCTCCAAGAGGAACCAAACTCCCTTCCTTTGCTTTCCTCTATATTCTCCCCAGAGAACAAAGCATGAGATGACCCCTGAGATGCCCTTGCAGCATGGCAGCCTCTAATTCCATGATTTATTCCATATCCACTGCTCAAGAGCCATTGCAGAAGGGCCCAGAGCGTGTCCCTCAAGGACCACCAGGGCCCCACTGCYCCCTCAGCACTGTCAGAACATGGGGAAGGGAAAAGAGGCTTTGGACAAACTGGRAAAGATGAAGAATGATTCTTAAAGAACCTAAAATCCTTCAAAAACACTGRAAATTACAGGTTTCTGTAGAACAGAAAGCTCTGGCTAAGAAATATCCTTTCCAGGGACACAAACACTGGCAAGTGCTGAATGCACATCTCTAAGCCTGGAAAATGCTTGGGGCTGCACCAAAACAGGGAAGTACAGCCCAGCATGACATCAAATATCAGGTAATAACTSTGATTCAGAGCTCAAAAATGGAAATATTTTTCCTGAAGGAAACTTTCTCCTTGTTTTCCTCCAGGAAACACGACTGAAGTGGTTGTGGAAAGAGCAYTCTGTCAAAAACAGTCTGACTAATAAGAAGTCAGTCCATGTTCTAGAAGAACTTASAGAAAACATGTTTGGTTTTGACAGTTGGCAATTTCACTGTGATTTTTAAAAATGAAATGTGGTTTCTGCATGAGGAGATGCAAGACACTCCAGAAGGAAGAACATGAGACAACAAGTGTGGGAAGGAGAGTGAATCCTCACAAAGACATCGTAGTATCACACCTCCCTTAAAAACCTCCCTGACGTGAGCATGCAGCTGGAATTCATCCCAGAAATGTTTCTGTTTGGATATCTTTATCAGGGAACTGCCAGAAAATTGTCAATTAACTTCTCCTGTGGCTTTTTTTTTGAGTGCTTGTTACACCTCACACAGTGCAGACATGACCAGGCCAGCTCCAGGCAAATCATGCAAAGTAAATACAGAGAGGAACAGACCCAGSGAGTGCCTGAGCCCTCAGAAGGAAAATTCCAGCATTAAGAGATACATCATGTCATAAAGGTGATGTGACAGGAACCTCCCACTGTGACAGGAACCAAAATACATTTTCACACGGAAGGTGAGAAAAAAATAAATTAAATTAAAAACAAGGATGGGAGGGGATACAACTATTAAAGCCTTCCCTGCTTCCTGTGCAGTTTGTCCATCTATCCATCCATCCATCCCTCCCTCCCTCCCTCCCTGTGAAGGAGGGCTCTGCAGGAGCCCATCTGGTGGATCMATTCCCAGAGTTTTTGAGGACAAGCTGACTCACCCCACGCTGTGATGCATTTCAGTTCCTGTTCCAGAGGACTTCTCCTGCCCCGTGCATTCCCACCGAGGTGCTGCTGCAATCCCAGCTTTCCCCCCTGGCAGCCAGGGGACACCTGAGCCAGCAGAGAGCTGCCCAAGCCAATGGAACTGCCCAGAATGTCCCAGTCTGTGATGATGCTGTGCCACAGGAGTGCTGGGGGTTATGGGGACATGGCTCTGTCACCCCAGAGCTCCAAAGGGAATTGGAGCAGAGATGGGATCAGGGATCAGGTGCTCCATTTCAGCCCCCTCTCTCTGAAGCTGCTTGTAAAGAAACTTTTCAGGTCACTGATAAGCACAGTGACCTGAGGAATGATAATTTTCACACCTTATGCAGCAGCCATACATTATTATTATTATTATTATCATCATCATCATCATCATCATCATTATCATTATTATCATTATTATTTTCCTTCTCCTGGAGTTGCTGCCAAGCACAAACAACTCCCACAGGGGGCAGGGGGGCTCTCCCCAGGCTCCAGGTGAGGGTGGGCAAGGTCAGAGCAGGAACAGCAAAGSTGTTTCTGGATGCCCTGGGAACATGGACAGGCTTAGGGAAAGATGGAAGATGCAGGAGGAAACCCTTCCCACACATCCAGGACATAAAAAATCTGAAAAAGCTGGCAGAGCAAAGCTCCTGTCCCAGGCAGAGCAAATCCAGATCCCTGAACACACTGACACAAAATTCCCTTTGCAGCTCAACAGGCTTTTGGGGAATGTTWATACACAAGGAATTTAAAGAAGGAGAAGGTTTGCTTTTAATATCTTTCATGTTATTGCTTGGAAYATCCCAAATGAAAAACAAGCTGGAAGTTTAAAGTTCAGCCACTCMAGGAGCAGGATTTGCACACTGTGTGCCTCAGGATGGGTATTTCCTAACACCAATGATAATCTATATCCATCACCTGCATCCTAAAGATGCTCCCATTTGGGTTAAAGTTAAAAAATCCTGAATTTACCTCCTCAGCTCAGCCTGTTCACTCCAAGATCCAGAAATATCTCTGCTTTACTGCCTGCAAGTGCCTGCTTTCTGTAACACTTCTGATGGCAAAGGAGAAACATCCATCAGGAAAGGCTGAGCTCAAGCTCTGCCTGCAATGCACTGAGAGAGAGAAGATGACTTTTCAGTGGTTATATTCAGTGATATAAACCTTCCAACTGGTGCTAGCCAAGGATCTGGCACCTCTTTTCTCTCTAAATATGCTTTAAACTCTTCCTGCCCTACAATCACTCATCTGTTACGTCAGGGCATGAATAATTCCCTTCTTTTTTTAAAAAACCTCCAGTTCTTCCTATGGTGGCTGTGCTTTCTCACACTCCCAACTGTGAGAGCTTGTTTTCTAGAATATGTTCATGAAATATTTCTGATCCTAAAATTTAATCACCCCAGAAAAGGCCTGGCTGGCTTTTTAAGCATGGAGGCTGCTGCTGTCAGAAGCCAAAATGCTGCACCATTGTCAGTCACTGAAAAAGATGAAAAKTCAGGAAAGGAATGTGTTGGCAAGGTACAAGCAAGCAGGGTTTTAGGCATATGTTCTCCAAATTGTATTTAATTTATAACTGGGTTGGACACTATTCTTGTGAATTATTAAAAAAAATAAGACATTAAGAGCAAAATAGTATTTTATAGTATGTACAATATCTTTGTTTAGTTTTGGTGCTCTAAGTGCTGAAAATCCTGAAGTCACTCAYTGATGCTCAAGCCCACAGAATTTCAGTGCAAAGCTCACTACAGGAATCTGAATCCCAGACTAACAACCAAAAATGCTTTTAAGCCTGAAAATAACACCCAAACAAGCATTTTTTTGTTACTTTTCAAGACTGAAATGCTGGGTTTTTTTACAATACTGGAAAAGATGAATAAACCCCAAGTGTGAAAAAGCAGCCCATATTTCACTCCCTGGGTGTTTTTAAATGGGCAATGGCAGTCACTRAAATGATGCTGATGTGGAAAAATAATGATTTGAAGTGAAAGTTGCTGCACCTTCCCTGTTAAAAATAAACATCACGTGGTGCTAGCTTCAACTTGGTAAAAAAGGAGCCCTGCTTTGGGATCTAACACCTTCAGCTTTATTTAATTACCTCCTTCACGCTGCTGCTTTTACAAGCACCAAGTGTTCCCACATGGTGCTCATGCCTTACATCCTGTGCTAAAAACATCCCAGAACGTTCAGCTTTGGGGCTGTGACGTGGACACCCTTCCTGGGGGGGCTCAGTGTGCAATGAGTGAGCAGTCAGGGCAGCAGAATTCCAATGAATCACTGCAACACCACATCCAGCTGGGGCTGGGTGCTGAGGTGGGATGATTTTCCCTTCCACCACAGAACCATGGGGTTATTTAGGGGCTGGAGAAACCCTCCAAGATCATCAAGCCCAAGCTGGCATTCCAAAGCCACCCCTGGCCTGTGTCCCCAGTGCCATCAGGATGCTCCATGGTGTTTGGATTGCCACCACCAAAGGGCACCACCATCATTTGCTCAGTTTTGGTTTTGGYCCCACGTCCCTGGGATCATTTTTCCTGTGGGAACTCTGGGTGGTCCCAAGGAAGGTGGTGCTGCAGGCACCAAAAGTGGCTGTGAGCAGCCAGGAAAAGCAGAATAAAGCTGGAAAAGCCCCCAAAGCTCCATGAAATAAGAAAGCAAATACTTGGATGCAGCTCCATCCCAAACAGCCACACTGGTGCAATAATGTGGATTCAAATGTTCATGAGCTCATCTTAGAGAGAGCTAAACTTTGAGTATCTACACTCCAGGGCCTCTGGGGTGGGCTCAGGCAGCAGTGGAGAGAAGAACATTAAAATCACAAAATAAAATGTAAAATTCAAAATGACAGTTAAGGGTTTCTTCAGTTGCAATTAGGAAATTGTAAGAAAAGTTTAAATTAAAGGAAGGCTTCCACTAAAGGATCTGTCTGAGGAAATGTAATCTGCCAAGGGTTTCTGCTACTCCTGAAGTAATTAGAGCACAAAACAAAGCCCAAAAACATGTAACAACGTTATTATCCGTAATTTACTGCACAATAGATTGAATTCTTCTTGCTTAATTTGATAAAAAATATCATAAAACCCAAAGTGAGAAAGATATCAGCTGGTAAATGGCTTCTGAGTACACTCATCCCAATGTACCTTAATGTCACTCCAGGTTTAGATTCCAGAAGGGAAAATAATCCTGGAATCATTGTGCTCCATTTGAAATGACTTTGGCAAGGCTTCTGCAGGTCTCAATTAGCTCTCAGCAGAGAATTACCACAGCACACAGCCTAATAACCTCTCACAGCTTTCTCTCTAAACAATGTGTTAAACCCAGCAGTTCTCAGCACTGTCAGGATGCAAGTTGGGGGGAAGAAAAAAGGGGCAAGTAGCCAAAAAAATGAGTTGGCTTTCCAAGGATCTTGTTAAAAACAAAGCAAACCAGACATCCACAGCATCCTGTGGGTGATGCTTCCAAAAATGAGGAATGAAAAGCCATTTTCAACATTCTCTTGCTGTTTTCTTAGTGCAGCAGCTGAGCCTCTTTCACTCAGCTCTGTGCAGCTCCTGGGCCCTGTTTTTCCTTAAAATCTCCCAATTCTGAGCCAGTCTGGGGAATGACAAACTGGGAGGTGCCTCTCCATGGCTTGAGAGCAGATAAAACACATAAAACACACCAGGAGACAACCAGCAGGGCAAGCTGGTGCTGGGGAGGAGCAGCCACTCCTGCCTGGGATTCCCTGGGAAATGTCCTCCATGGAAAAGCCACAGCAGTAACTGGGATGTCCCCTGCATTCCAGATTATYCTAAATAACAGTGCCAGGATGAAAGGAAACAGCCTCAAGTTGTGCCAGGGGAGGTTTAGGTTGGATATTWGGAAAAATTTCCTCCTGGMAAGGGTTTTCCAGCAAGGCAGTGGTGGTGACCCCATTCCTGGCAATGCTGTGGATGTAGGATTTGAGGATGAGGTGCTGCTGGGTTCATGTTGGACTCAGATCTCGGAGCTCTTCTCCAACCTTAACAATTCTGTGATAAACCCACAGATTCCTTGAGGTTGCCCAGCTTTATGAGACACACAGAGCATTCAAAAGGTTCTGAAGGATTCACTTTGCCCCCACTCCAAAGAGGAAAACCAGTTCATGCCCAGGAATTTTCCAGGTCTAAACCTCAGCACTGCCTCACTACCTAAAACACTGCAAGGTGCCAAAAATAGCAAAAAWKTCTTCTTTTAACAGAAGAAAAGATGGAAAAAAAATCTCTAAAAACCCCTTCATTCACCTTTTTCCCCTTGGACTCAAGAACAGCAGCAGTTGGGATCATTTTATCCCTCTGTGTTTGTTCCTAGAGCAGGAAGAGCTGTTCCCTAACAGTTCCAAGKCACTGGAATTTTCTTGCAGCAAATCAAAGCTGAAGTGTCACAGGGTTGCTGTGAGCAGTGAAGGTGGAGCCAATGCTCCACAGTGATATTTTGGAAGCAAAATGAAAAGCAAGTTGTGCTTTAGGATGGAGAGGACCTGTAACAGCCTCCTCCTGGTTTTGTAGAGCTGCCCTGGCTCTGASACCTCCATTCCTGGCAGGACACCAACCCCACACACCTACCCACCTTCAGGGACAGGAAAATGTCTTTGTCAAGGGAAGCACAATAATAAAATCAGAAGCAGCATGACAGTGGATGCTGGACATGGCCACCAGCCCAAGCTCACCTTGCTGCAGGAAATCCTCCCAAAAACCCAAGATGGCTCCAAACACATGAAAACCATCATTAAGTTAATACAATTATGATCAATAAGGTAATTATTTTAGTGCTGGAAATCACTGTCCCACCTCCAGACCCCAGGAGGGACTAATGATGACCCAAAGAGATGGAAGGAGTGCTCAGAAAAGGAGCAGGTGGATCTGGGAGAGCTGAGATCTCACACCCAACACTGGCAGCTTCACTGGGGGCTTCTCAGAATCCCAGACTGGTTTGGGTTGGAAGGACCTTAAATCTCATCCCAATCCCACCCCTGCCATGGCAGGGACACCTCCCACTGTCCCAGGCTGCTCCAACCTGGCCTTGGGCACTGCCAGGGATCCAGGGGCAGCCCCAGCTGCTCTGGGAATTCCAGCCCAGCCCCTCCCAGGGAACAATTCCTGCCCAAAATCCCATGGAACCCTGTTCTCCCTTCCATGACTTCTCCACCCAAGGTGATCACAGATTACAGAAATGAAGGCAAAAACCAGATGATGAAACCCAGTGTGCTGCCCCAGCTGCTCATCAGCTCTCCCAACCACACCATGGTCAATAATCCACCAATGCCAGGGGCATTTCTGACTCCAAAGCTGGGAGTTCCACCTGCTGTGGGCTGGAAACCATCAAGGGAAAAGAGCACCCTGCTGAAGAATAAGGAAATTCTCAGAATAAGAAAATACCCTGTTATTTCAAACACAGTCAAGTACATTCATTTTCCTCCCAGGTGCAGTTAATCTGACAGGTACAAGGCTAAAGCAAAAATCCTGCAAGGTCTTTCCTGAAAAGGTCAGTGCATTATGCAACGGGCTTTTATGGACAGCAAAAAAAATCCCTGCATGTACAGAAATTTCAGATGATTTATCAAAGTGCATTTGTGTCTTTTATTCCCAGATGAAGGGCAAACTTTGGGGCACTCCAGTTAATTTTGAGAAGTGGTTCCTAAGGAAGTTACAAGCTCTGAAAATTGTTATCCTCAGTCTTTACATGGGAAATAGTGGGAGGTTTTTCTATACAGAAAATATTCAGCACTGAAGAAAAACAAAATTGCTCCCATTTGAAGTCTTGCTGCATTCCAGCCCAGAATTAAATTATTGGATTGTTCAAGCTGCATGTCTGGACTCTTTAAACTTTCTAAGTAAGCACAGAGTCCTGTAGGAAATGCATTAATAGTCAGGGAAAGTAGCAGCAATTCCTTCTAATCCAAGCTTTTTGTACTGTTCAAACTCTTCTTGAAACAATGCATCCCTTGGCCTCCTAMAGCATAACTGCATTTCAAACACTTCCTCCATCCCCATTCCAGTTTGGAAATGTGAACCAGYCACCCTGTTCCACTAAAACACACACTGAGGAAATATTTAAAGSCCCCAGTTATAAATTTGGATTTTCACACAACATCCAATAATCATAAAATTGAGTGGTTAAGGTTGGARAAAACCTTTAAGGTCAYTGAATCCAWCTCTGAACCCACCTTGTTCCAGATGTTTTTGGAACACTTCCAGGGATGGGGACTCCACCACTGCCCTGAGGAGTGCMKGACAACCCTTTCCATRAAARAATTTCCCCTAATCTCCAACCTAAACCTCCCCTGGARCAATTTAAGGCCATGAACAGTGTCTTTGAACATGGGATTAACACAGGCTTGAACCTGAAGGGATTTGGGAACAGAAATGATGATTTTAAAGCTTTTTTCTGCTCCCTCCACCCCAATCCCATAGATTTAATAACATCTGATAGACCCTGCTTTTCCTGCAGTTTCAATCCACGATCTTTGCCTTCCTCCTGGCCTCGTTTTCCCTGTTATGAAAACCACCCCTCATCCAGCAGGGATGGATTTTAAACCAGAGCTCTTGCACTTGCACTCCTCTGATGGATGCAACTTGACTGCTCAATTATGTAAGTGCAAAGAGCCTATTTTCATACATTTATTAAAACCACCCTGCTTTTGTTCCCACAAACCCGCCTGGAACCCGGCAGAACCTCGCCAGGAAGGCAGATTTCCATGAGCTGAGCCCAGGTTTCAGCCTGGCTTTGGGAGGCTGTCAGGAAGGATGAGCTCAGAGGCTGCTGAAGCCTGGGCTGCGGCTCGTGGCGCACGCCGGGGTTTGCCCAGTGCTGCTGGACAGTCACAAACATCACTGCAGGTAAATGTGAGAGCACAGCACGGATCTGACAGGTACTGCTATGACAACCAGGCTGCAGGACTGCCTGCACCTCCTGCAAGCTCCACAAATAAACATTCCAGGATGTGTTTACTGGATTGTCTCCCCCGCCCTTTGTCCTCCGCTTTGCCGGGCTTTTTTTGGGTTTATCACACAGAAAATTCATTGGGATTCTGGGCTGCTGGGGTGGGTTTGGGTGGGGTTGAGGGCATTTTCTTCATGGAAGGTGTGGGGTTTGGGTTTGTGCTGGGAACAGGGGGAATGCTACAGGAGTATTTCTGTTGTTGTGGGGCTGTGACAATTCCCTGGGGAGCTCTTCCAGTGCCCAACCATCCTTTGCTTTGGTTTTCCTTTGCCCAACCATCCTCTTCTCCTGACATCCTCCCTAACACAACAGRTAACACCCTCCACATTCCCTCCCCAAGCCAGCTCTGTTTCCTCTGAGGAGAAAAAAAACAAAAAACCAAGACAAGAAACCTCATTTTCCCTGAGAGCATCTCATCCCTTCCTCTCTGACTTCAAAAGGCAAAACAAACAGGTATTTTATGTAAATGTGGACATTAGAAACAAAAACTAGAACAGCAAACATCAMATTCCCTTTTCATGGGCAACTCAGCTTCCAGTGGCACAGCTGCAGATGAAAGTAGCAGCTACAAATTAATATATCATAAGGTCTTACCAAAGGAACTGAATTGTCTCAAATGCCAAAAGTAAGACCAAAGACTAAATTATTTTCATTTATGGAACTGTAGGGAGGGATTGCTTTCATGTTCTGAGTTAGGTGTTTAGGAGGAACCTAAGTTTAGCTTGTCAGCTTCTGACCAAAGTTAAAAACAAWYTCTAAAACATTTTGGAACATGGTTKYGATGGGGGAAATGGAAACAAGACAAAATCCCTGSCTTTTTTTGGAACTGCTGTTACAGTTCCAGCTCCTCGTGTGTGTTCTCCTGGAGATGCCTGGAATGAAGAATCTGCCTCCAAAGCACTTCCCAGCCCTATCCAGGAACACAGYAGAACTCCCTGATTGCTTAAAACTATTAAATACACATATTATGGCTTGAATGGAAGARCTCTTCCTGAAAATGTGGCACAGACAAACCCTAGAGCAGCTGGAATTTAAAGGTGGACAAATATCCTAAAAGGAATTAAAAGACATTTCCAGCTCCTCCTCACAAGGAGCTGTTTCAAAAGTGCATTTATTGGTTCCTTATCCATCTCTGTCAYCCCTCAGTGGCTTTTCCCATCTCCTTTCCTTGGATATTGTTGTTTACAGTAATCCAGGGGCTGATGTGGACCAAAATTTGGAAGTGAAAGGAAAAGCCACTGTCTGAGTTTGAATATTCTCCTCTTTTACTCCCAAAATGAATTCTTTTACCCCCAAAATGTTGATTACCCACTTGCCAACCAATGTCACCTTGAACACACTGGTGGCAATTCCATCAAATTGCTAACACCAAAACCYTGGGCTCTGAATCAACAAATTGCTCTGCTAAAATGAGAATTTTGCTGCATTAGACCAGTCAGTAAATAAAGTATTTTACCTAAAAAAAAAAAGAATAATTCTCTTCTTAGAGATCAAGATTTTTTGTGTTCATTTTAGCATGAAAGGTGGAACAAAGGCATGGGAAGTGATCCTGAGCCTGGCAGGTGGGAAAGAGARAGGACCCTGATGTTTTCATTCACTGCACCAAAAACAGGCTGGCAAAGCTTTCAGAGTGATTTCTCTCACTACTAATCAGTGTGCAGAACTTTTATATTTATAATATATAAAATATATATATTTATCTCACAAGGGAAGGTCAACAAAATATAGTACTTAATTTGAACTAAACTTGTATTTGCAAATATTCCCTGTAATCCAGTCAYTCACATGCATTTCTCCACTTCCACTCTTCCCCTATGGCTACAATTTTTATCTCATCCAGAATATCTGAATTCACTGCTTAATCCAGAATAYTTTCATCTGGAAGCAAAGCACTGCATGGAGAGGAGCTTTAGGAGAAACCTCCTAAAGACTGGTCTAAAAGAGGAATTAGAGCTCCATTTTCCAGTTATTTTTATTCCTTTTCCCATTGTTTCACACTACCAGATTCATTCCATGCAGGAAACAAATGCAGTTGTGGATACATTTAAAATTTACTTCCCTTGATTTGGCTCATGGCACAGGAACTGCCCAAGGAGGTGTTTTCAAAAGTGACACAAAATTGCATGTTCAGAGTTGTTCCTATGGAGGGGACACCACAGCTTTAAAAGACAGAACCTGTTCTTAAATTTCATCTGYTTTTCTTCAATAAAACTTTATAAGGGTGGAAATAAATGGAGCAGATGGGCAAAACAAGGTGTTTTACAATGCAGCTTTGTGGGTTTGGAAACCACATCAACTCCAACAGGGAAATGACAAGCATGGAAATCAATTGAGAAGCATTTCCAAAGGAGCTGGGGCAATGGGAATGAAAKAATGAGGGAATTAGGGATGGAGAACCCCCCTGAGGACATCTGAGGGTACTCCTCAAACCAAAAGGACTGGGAAATGGTTTTGTTTTTAACTTTAAATACTACTCACACATTCTACAGGCACAGAGGACAGTCAGGAAGAATCAAAGATCAACAAATSCCATTTCTGCTTCCTCAGGACTTCATGTTCAGCATGGGATAAAGACTGGACTATTTTTAAGGATAAAAATTCCAAGCCTCTGTCCTGACTGTGAACCATCCTGCTTTGTCTTGCTCCAAATTTTCCATGGGGAACTGTCTGGGGGAAAGATCCTTTTCTGCTTTAATGACAAAACCACTGCCAGGGAAAGGTTCTTTTTCTACCTTTGCTCCTTCCTTTGAATGGCCAAAATTCCACAGTGCCAGATAAAACCCAAAGTGAAATCCCCACCCAAGTGAGCACTGAGAGGTCATGTGGTAATAAAGTGAGGAGAACACAATTCCAGACTGGTTTGGGTGGGAATGGACCTTAAATCCCCCCCAGTGCCACCCCTGCCATGGCAGGGACACCTCCCACTGCCCCAGGCTGCTCCCAGCCCCAATGTCCAACCTGGCCTTGGGCACTGCCAGGGATCCAGGGGCAGCCCCAGCTGCTCTGGGAATTCCAGCCCAGCCCCTCCCCACCTTCCCAGGGAGGAATTCCTTTCCAAAATCCCATCTAAATCTCACAACTGTCAGCTTAAAGCCATTCCCTGTGTGCTGTCCCTCCCTGCCTTGTCCCCAGTCCCTCTCAGCTCTCCTGGAGCCCCTTCAGGCCCTGCAAGAGGCTCTGAGCTCTCCCTGCAGCTTCTCCTCTCCAGCTGAGCACCCCCAGCTCTCCCAGCCTGGCTCCAGAGGGTCCCCAGCCCTGGAGCAGCTCCATGGCCACCTCTGGATCCTGTCCATGAGCTCAGTGTCCCTCCTGTGCTGGGCTGACACAAGGAACACTCCCTGCAATGCTGGCCATGCTGGAATTGCCTCTCTGCCCTTATCAATACCTGTTAAAGCATTAAGAATCTCCAAACTCAACGTTCCCAATCCTGTTTCAATCTCTCCCAAAGTTCAGGAAGCCCAGAGTTCTCCTGTTCACAGGTAACACACACTGGGAGGGTTCCCCAACACCTCCAGCACAGCTCCCAAGGCACTTTCTCAAAACCACTTTCAAAATTAATGAAAAAAGAAATAAACCCAAGGGACTTCCAAAGATCCAAAWAAATCCAAAGCTGCTCCTCATCAGCTCCCCAAGTGCTCCTTATTTCAAACACCAGGCACTTCCCAAACATTCCAAACCAGCTGGAAGAACCAAAGATGGCTCAATCTCCTGACTCCTGTTTAGTCAGAATGGGTTTTATGAGGGAGTTAAGGAGACTTCAGAAGCCAAGATTAAAGTTATGGTGCATTTTTATGAGGAGAGCAGGAGCTGTGGTTCAGGATTTTATATAAGGACACGCTGACAACTTTACAGCCATAGTAGCTTCCAGTAAATGCAGAAGAGATTTCTCCAGGCAACTGGTAAATATAATGTTTTTCCCTTATACTTTCATCTCAGAACACATAAAAGCATTTGACACACTTAATAAAATGTCACCAGCAAAAAACACTGCACAAAGGAATGCTAAATAATGACAGAACTGCAATTATTGAGGGAAAAAAATGAGCATTAGGAACGTTTTGAGCCTCTCTCATTACTGGGGTGATGGAATTAGGATTTAAAAGCTTTTGTAATTCATTCTTGTAACACCAACAAAATCATTCCTGGACATACAACTCCACACAACACCACCYAATTCGAGGTCATATGCAAAACATGCAGAAATAATAACTGAATAAACTGAATTATTGTCAGACATGGAGAGAACTTTACTGCACCTGCAGCTGGCTCCAAAATCCACGTTCTCAGCCTGATGCCACCCTTCATTTTTGGTGGGCTCCAAGGCCACTCCAAGGCTGCTCCAGAGCCAACTCCTCACCAATTCCTTGCATCAGAGAGGGAGGAGAAGGCAGGGCAGGCTGGCTGCAGCCTCGTGGCTGCTGTTTCCAAGCAACCCCGTGGTGCTGGAGCAGGGCTGGAGCTTTGGGAAAGGCTCAGCAGAGCTCCACAGCTTCTCCCCCTCTTTTTCCCTGGTTTTTTTCAGTACTCACTTGTTCTGCATCATGTTCATGATCACCCAGTCAAAGGGATACACGTTCTTCCCAATGAGGTTCTTGAACATGATGAATGTTTCCATCAGGAAATCCTAAAAGAAGAGACAGGATTTGGTGAGAATTGGACCAAAAAAACTCCAAGGGGTGGTGGCAGTAATTAGTGACTGTGCCCCAAAGGGGTCTTTGTGCTCTGCTGCCTCAAAAAGCTGTTTTTCATAAAAAACACACCTCAGTCCTGCTCAAGCACGTTTATACATGATGGCCACAGATCCTACAATAATTCCAGTTCAGAAATTGTAACAACAGCAATCCCACATTTCCCAAGCCATGGGGTTCACCAAGTCCAAGCACTGGTTCAGCAGTTACCCAAAAGGAGTTTTCTGCTGGAAAAATCATCTTTTTTTTTTCCATACTATGGACAAAATCTCCCAGTTCCTTCRTGTATTGGGACACACCTGTCATGAYACACTCTAGGRAAGTTTATCAAAGCACATTGGTTCATGGAAAGARGGAAAAMMACWAARTTAAKTATKTATTTAACTCTTAAAATGGCACTAAAAATACTSCCTGGACTCAGGTGATGAATCCTCCCTTCATAGATATTCTCCAGAAACTGAGATTATTTATGTTTTAAAATAAAAACCTATTCCAGCTCAAATCACCACCCCCACCTGGGGCAGAGGACAAAAATGGTTTGGACATTCCAAAACTGGGAGGGACCCTCCCCAAAGGGAGCAGCAGGAATTGCTACTGCAAGTGAAAACCTGCCCAAGAACAAGTTAATTTAAAAGCATAAACCAATTGATTTCCACACAGYTCCAAACAAACAACTCTTTGGACCAGAAACTTTGTGTACTTTACAATGTAAATCATCTCCTACAATTTGGGAATCTGTAATTGCTATCTAGCAATTTCAGTAATATCAAATGCTGAGAGAAAGATAAAGGGGAAAARAGAACTTCATGCACAAAGTCCTTGATCCACTTCACACAGAGATAAAAATGGACTTTCATTSCAAGGTTAGAATATCTTCCCTTTGATACAGTTCCTCAGTAATGGTATTTATCTGGTCTATCTTTAAAATGTCAAATGCCTACAAAAAACATCCCCAATATGTTCCATCGACTGGACTTTTAACTAAGGCTGGTTCCTGGGTAACCTTTTCAGGGAGAATCCAATCTCAAGTCCCTGCTCTCATCAGTCTTTCTCCAGGTGTGAGAGGCAGCAGATTTGTCTTTTAATCCACTGCTCTTTCCAATGTTTTCCTGCCTCAGAAATTCCCTGTCAGGGGGTGCAGGGAGCTGCAGAGATCCTGAGGACACAGCTTTGAGCTCAGGAATCCCAGAATCCCTGACTGGTTTGGGCTGGGAGGGACCTTAAATCCCACCTTGTTCCACACCTTGTGCTGTCCCAGGCTGCTCCCAGCCCCAGTGTCCAACCTGGCCTTGGGCACTGCCAGGGATCCAGGGGCAGCCCCAGCTGCTCTGGGAATTCCAGCCCAGCCCCTCCCCACCATCCCAGGGAACAATTCCTGCCCAAAATCCCATCTGAATTCATCCTCTTCCAGCTAAAGCCACTCCCTGTGTCCTGTCCCTCCATGCCTTGTCCCCAGTCCCTCTCCAGCTCTCCTGGAGCCCCTTTAGTCCCTCCAAGGGGTCTGAGCCTTCTCCTCTCCAGGCTGGTCCTTCCTGATCCCCAYCTTTCTGCTGGAGGTTCTCACTTCCCAAATATTGCTGCAAAAAAGCACCTTGTGCAAACATCCCCCCTCTGATTCAGGGACAAGGAGCTCGGCTGGGTTTGTAACTTAAAGCAAGAGACTYAACCCAGCTGATTTTGCCCAGCTKCTCTGGGCACCCTGTGCCAGGGCCTCCCCACCCTCCCAGCCAGSAATCCCTTCCCAAATCCCACCTCTCCCTGCTCTCTGGCAGTGGGAAGCCATTCCCTGGGTCCTGTCCCTCCAGGCCCTGGCAAATGTTCTCTCTCCACGTTTCTTTTTTCACAAAGCAACATGAAATGTCCTCCCCTCAGGAATCATTCCAGGCCCACCCTGGCATGGGCTGGACTGGGGGATTTCCAGAGGTCCCTTCCAACCCCAGCTATTCTGGGAATTCCAGCCTGCTGGGCTCCACCATGTGCAGAACACTGCAGGTAAAACAGCTCCTCTGTTCTTTTACCACACAGCATCAGGATCACAGGAAGGATCCCAGAATCYCAGAGTGGGAGAAGAGCCCCAGGACCATCAAACCCAACCTCTGAGACAGCCCCATGCCCAGTGAACCAGATGGCAAAGCTTTGGCACTGAGAGGATGGACAGAAGTGTGGAGCTGCTGCAGGCTCAGGTGTCACCACTGGGCACAGCCACACTCACCCCAGAGCCTCTCCTCTCCTCTCCTCCAGCTCAGGAAAATCTGCCTTCACTGAAGAGCAAAAAGTGCAGATTTCCCTGCTCAATTTTCCTGTGTTTTGGTGAAAGAATTCCATTGTTGATGATTTGGTTCCTTCCTGAGCCTGGGGGTTCTGACCTACTTTGCTGATTCAGCTCTGCATTTCCATCCCATAATATTTACATTTTAAYAACCCCACACTCACCCAGGTACTTTAAATAATGCTCTGGAGCAACTGAGCTAATTATTGATCAAATAAAAGGCTGCTGATGCTCACCTGGGGTTTATGCATTCATAATATTGCTCTTTTTTTCCATTTTATGGTTCTCATAGAAAAGCAAATGGTTTGGATGAATTAACCTCATTTTATGAGGAAAATTCTGGGTTTTTGAGGGGCTGGGAGGAGAGGGAAGCCACCAGGACAAGAAAGAGCTGCTTATTTTCAGTGTAACTGGAATCAGGACAAATATTTCTGAACACAGAAACCCCTACTAAAGAAGAAGGGTTGCAACTCCTGCTCTCTCTCCAACTACAAATACAAACCCTATTTAATAGGAAATGGAATTCACAGCAGGCAAGACCCCTAAAAAATTCCCATCCACTGATGGAAAGGGAACAGCTTGAGCTCAGCCTGAGATTCTCCACATGGCAGAACATTAACAGGCATTTTTTGTCAACTAAACCACATGTGTCTAAAATAAAAATATTTTTTACCAAGCAAAAAGAGGGAAAAAAAACCCAGCTGGTCCCAGAAACAACCTTGCTGATCTTGGATAATGTTTCATCTCAGGATGACAGCAGCATCRCAGATTTGGATTTGACAGAATCACAGCAGAGTTTGGGCTGGAAGGGATCTTAAAGCAAGAAATTCCTCTTTGAACAGACATYCCTTAATAAATCTGCACTCTCTATTCTGCAGAGAGGTAAAAGACTGGTTTTATTGCTCTCCACCTCATCTTTTCGTGGACTTTTGAGGCCAAATCTGACCATTATAATAATCTAAACCTGCCACCTACATAACACAGACCATAAAGTTTCCTCCAGCACTTCCAGCCCTCAGCTTCCAACTCCTGCCTGAGCAAGAGCAGAGGCTGAAGGAAGATTTAAGGGTCTCCAGTGGTGAAAAAGAAACCACAGCTTAAGTTTTCCCTTTTTCTTGCCTTTTTTTTTTTAAGAAAAAGCTTTTCATTTCTGCCTGGATGAATTTAGTCTCAGCTCTAAATCACTGCTTTGTGATGAAACTGAATCCTCTGCAATAGGAGGTGCAGGTTTCACCTCCAGCTCTGGGTTTAAGAGCAAAGACTCCTGGATTTCAGTTTTACTGGGTGAGCCAAATGAGAAGGGCACAAAAATTTGTTGGGTYAAAGAAGTGGAAAAACCTTTAAAATGAAAAAAAAAAAAAAGAAAGGAAATTTAGTTTACTCCCTGTAGTTTCCTTTACTCACAGGATTAACAATGCTCTGCCATTAAACCTCCACACCTTAATGAGTATTATTTAAAATCAGCTCTGAGCTTCAGAGATGCCAAAGCAGGTGCAAAAAGAGGCTTCAGCACCTGGAATTGGAACAGGGCAAAGAGCTCAAACCTTGCACAACACAGGCAGAAATAAGAATAAATTCCAGACAAACTGGGAAGTCCAAACATTACAATTGCACAAAGGAAAGACCCTGGCTTTTCTTTCTCTTATCTCTGCTATAAACATTTTTTTCAGCCCATTATCTGCATTTAATTTGGGAATGTTCTGCTGTCAGTGCCCAYCCATGTGAATGCTCCAAGACCCCAAAGGAGAGCACTTCCCATGCAGTGATCCCATTTTCAGCAATTTAAAACTGGACTTTGCCTTCCCCCTATTAAACAGCAGCTCTGAGCTTTAGAGATGCCAGAGCAGGTGCAAAAAGAGGCTTCAGCACCTGGAATTTGGAACAGGGCAAAGAGCTCAAACCTTGCCCAACCCAGGCAGAAAGAAGAAGAAAYTCAAGACAAACTGGAAACTTCAAGCAAAAATGACCCAGAAGAAAGGTCCTGGTGCTGTCCCTGGGGCTGGGAGGAAGAGGAGAAGCTGAAGGAGGATTAAAAGCCAGGTGGAAGCTGCCTGGAACACCCCAGGCTGGCACTGGGGATGGGGCAGCACTAATTGCTGGAGCTCAGCCAGGGATTTGGGTGTCCCCTCCCAGCCTGCCTGGCCATATGGCAGTGCCACTTCAGCTTATTACACACTCATCTCCTCAGCTAYCAACTGCCTCCTATTATGCTTTAATTAACTTGGGCTGTTGCCTTAGCCAGGCTACCAACAACTCTGAGAAGACAAATTTCAATTATTATTGYTTATTTAACAACTAAGGGCATCTTTGAGGTTAAAGTGTTCTGCATAAAARGGAAAAGGGAGAGAGAGCAGATCTCTAAGTAAAAGCCACTTCAAGAAACRAAATCAGGACATCTGGAGGACTTAACAATGAAAGTTCCTTTCCTAAGAAAGCCYTTTTTATATTCACTTTCTTCTTTCCTTACCAGATTTTTGTAATGTCTCATCACTACCATTTTTCACTGCCTTCAATCCAGAGTCTCAGGTTTTAAAACGCTGAGCAGCTCCAGCTGTACTCCTGTGCATGCCACAGTGCCTAAAGAATTATCTGACATTAAATCTGCAATGCCAAACACATTTAATGACCAGTAACAGGGGAAAAAAAAAAACCCAAACAGAAGCTGAGCCATCTTAGGAAGAGATAAAACAAATCAAACTCACCACAACATCCGACCTCATCTTGCCAAAAGTCTTGATCAAATGGGCATAGTGATAATCCTCCATTTGCCTCAGGATTGCTGTCATGCAGGCCACAAAACTCCCCTGGCAAAAAGCACAGCAAAGGAATCCATTATTTAGGAAAATGCCACATTATACTGCCTATCAAGACATAATATTGCTGGAGTCAAGCACAGAATGCAGTGGAGATAATTCTGGCATTAAAATTCATTAATGGATATGCAAAATTCTGTCAAGGAAACAAAAAAAAACCCCATCTTGAAAAGTTTCCAGTTTCCAATCTCGTGGGTTTATCACTGAAGCTTTTGTGATATATTCKTCACCTAAAAACTGCTCAGACATTAAAGCCTCTGCAAGGTAATAAACAGCACACCTAAAAATATCCCCCAATATCAGCATTTGCATTTGGAAAGTCAATATTCTGCTCAAGGAAGAAATCTTTTCAAAATTATCATTCTGAGCATTCCAGCTCAAACCCCAAGTTTTCATTTCACTGCGTGGTATTTTCAGATGCAGTGAAAAATCCAGGCAATTCCATGAAATCAGAAGAGCAGCACCATCCAGATCTCTCTCAAACCACAGAAAAAGTGACCAAAAGAAAGTTTATTTTTCCTTCTGGTGCATGGAAGTGTTGCAGTAACAATCCAACCCATTCCCAGTAAAATCCCATCAATGGCAGCTTCTTGTCCATCCTCCCTCTCTGCCCATCTGTTAATKATGTCCACAT
Source organism: Alauda arvensis (assembly GCA_902810485.1). Classification (NCBI taxonomy): domain Eukaryota; kingdom Metazoa; phylum Chordata; class Aves; order Passeriformes; family Alaudidae; genus Alauda; species Alauda arvensis. Next base: position 87,028 of record CADDXX010000884.1, on the reverse strand, counting down.
CTTTTCTGGTCTTTAATGCAGGAGGAAAAACATTAAAAATTGGTAAAAACCTCAGCAGAATGACTTAAAAATGAAGTGATTCTTTCTATGGYTTGATAAAATTGCAAATCCCCCTTTCTGTGCTGTTTTCCAGTTATTCCATGCCACAGCCCAGCAGAACACTCAGGAATTTTCTCTCCATAAAGGCACAGAGCTKTATTGTTACCTTTAAAATCAGCATTAATTCCAATTTAAACTCTTTATTGCCACATCAGTCCAAGCAATTGAGATTAAACCTGAAATGACTCCAGGTCACCTGAGTGTGCTCTGAGCCCTCTCATTCACAGGTGAATCCCCAAATTCCATCTCATCAGCACTCCTGGAATTTGCTTTTCTCCTGCAATGGAGCTGAGATCCAAACTCCTGCAGGACTTTGGGAATGCTGGATTTTCCAGAGGATGCTGAGGTMCCTGATGGGAGCTCTGTGGCACCTGCAAACTCCATGAATATGGAAGGAAAAGCCACCTGAGCTGCTGTTGTGGGACATCAAAAGAGCTTTCTCCCAAAAAACAGAACAGRAGCTGGGGTTCTATGAAGACAACGTTCCCTACTGTGAAATGGAAATAAGATGGGACCATCCCAAAATGCAAACATGAATTGTCAGAGCAGTGCCTGATGAGCTCCTGCCACAGCAAACACTGGGCCCATGCCCACAAGGAAACATTGCACAGCCCACATYCCTCTGAGGATGCCATCAGTCACAGGCAGGTGCCAGCACAGGCACAAKCAGACATTTCTGAAGCTGGCTGCCTCAGATTTGGCTGCAGAAGGAGCTCAGCCCATCCCAGAGCTGAGCATGGCTCAGGAGAGCTGGGCCAAACCTTGTTTTGCCCATGGGATCTCCTCACAGACACTTCAATATCCTCCAAGTCCTCTGCTTGGCAAAGACATCAATCTAGTTTTGGTTTTATTCACATCAACCCCACGCTGGCAAATCCAGCCCTTTGCAGGTGGCCAACAGCTCTGCTTCCTTCCAACAAACTCATTCTCAAACTGGCTGGTAATTTAGGGCATATTGTTGTTTATTTACCTGTTTGGGGAGCAATTTCAGTTAATACACACAGCTGCARGAGTTAAAAGGTGGATTTCACACCTGAGGAACTTCTCAAGGCAAATTGATATGGAAAAAAAATTAAACATAGAATCCCAGAAGGATTTAGGTTGGAACAGACCTCAAAGCTCATCCAGTGCCACCCCTGCCATGGCAGGGACACCTCCCACTGTCCCAGGCTGCTCCAATGTCCAACCTGGCCTTGGGCACTGCCAGGGATCCAGGGGCAGCCACAGCTGCTCTGGGAATTCCAGCCCAGCCCCTCCCCACCCTGCCAGGGAACAATTCCTGCCCAAAATCCCATCTCTCCCGGCCTTTTGTCAGTTTGAAGCCATTCCCTGTGTCCTGTCCCTTGTMCCCAGTCCCTCTCCAGCTCTCCTGGAGCCCCTTTAGGCCCTGCAAGGGGCTCTGAGCTCTCCCTGGAACTTCTCCTCTCCAGGTGAACACCCCCATGAGTTTGATCAACTGTTAAAACTTCCAAACCCATTTTAATATCCATTTTCCAATGCAGGAGCAGCCAGAGGTGTGAATGAATTTGCTTGCCATCTCCTCTGCACCTGCTGGTGATCCCTGTCCCACACTCCATCATCCTGACAAGCCCTGGGACCCCATCTCATGGCTGCTCTGAGTGTCCCCAGCCAGCAGCAATGATGTGTCACTGAAGGCAGGGATAATTACACAACAGCTTCTTAATTAGCACGGTGGGAATCAGAAAGGAACAACAAAGTCTGCTGGGGAAGAGTCCACCTGCAAGTGTGGGAATGCCAATAGGAGAGCTGGTTAAAAACCTGGAATGGCTGCTGGAGTTAAAAATAAATACAGGAAAATGAACTGTGAGCAAACAGACAGGACAAGAACAGGAGGGAACTCTGTAATGCTGTAAATTTAACATAAACTGGTTACTTTTTGTCATTTCTGCTCAGGCTGAGCAGACTGGCTGAGGGTCTTTAACCAGTTATCAACMCTTCTTCCTGTTTCCCTGCATAAAATAATGAYTCATGCTCATCTTGGTGTTTATCTGGGTAATWAAACCCCTTCCTYTGATACAAAAGTGTTCCTTGAAGCCAACACTGCATCACACACATCCCTGCTCCAACATTCACCTGCAGATCCCCACCTGCAAACCACAGCTCAAGGCCCTGCCAGGAAGGAAAATCTATTTAATATCAGGAGGAATGTACAAGTACCAGTCATCATTTTCCTTGGGAGGTATCACTTGCAGCCAGCACRCTCTCAATTACAATGCTAATAAAGGTTTGTAATTATTTACAGGCAATATTTGTACTCTATGTGCTTTTAATGTGATCTACTAACTAGTTAGCAATAGCTAACAACATGATTAGATTTTAATCTTAAGTTGATTTTTAATCTTTAGTTGTATTTGGAGATCATTGCCATCATCTACAGACCAGCACTGGAAGCAATACATAGAAAAAAAAATACGTAATTCTCTAAAAAATCAATTTCAATTTGAAGCAGAGGAATAATTGCAAAGCTGTGTTTACCCAGCCAGTCCTGCAAGGAGTTCCATTGTCCTGGGCATTTATCAGCTGTTTATTCACTGAAATAGTGGCAGGGTTTACCCTGGAAGCCTTTCCCTAGTGCAGAGCTCAGAAATGAGGTGGTCTCACAGGGAGGAGGATAATTAAAGAATATCCACTGGAGCAGCATTTTGCCAGCAGGTTGGTACAGGTCCTGGATTGATTCTTTCCAAACCTGGGGCCCTGAGGGTCACCCTGGGGCAGGGCCAGCAGGGTTGGGAAGTGCCCGGTGGGAAAGGCCCTGGGGGTGCAGAGGGCTTGGAATGAGCCCAGCTGTGCCCAGCTGTGCCATGGGACCTGGATTGGAACAGGAACAGGAATTGTGTGACCACAGGCAGCAGGAACTGTCCCCTGTGCTGGCACTGCTGAGGGACCTCAGATCCTGGGGACAGCTTGGATCCCTCAGGATGAGAGGGACACTGAGGGGCTGGAGGTGTCCAGGGAAGGGAACAGAGCTGGGAAGGGGCTGGAGAATCCCGAGGGAGCTGGGGTAGGGCTGGAGCCCCAGGAGGGGCTGAGGGAGCTGGGAAGGGGCTCAGCCTGGAGCAAAGGAGGCTCAGGGGGCCCTTGTGGCTCTGCACAAGTCCCTGCCAGGAGGGGACAGCCGGGGGGATTTGGGCTCTGGGACAGGGAACAGGGACAGGAGGAGAGGGAACGGCCTCAGGCTGGGCCAGGGCAGGTTTAGTTTGGATATTTGGGAAAATTCCTTCATGGAAAGGTTTGTCCAGCCCTGGCACAGCTGCCCAGGGCAGTGCTGGAGTCCCCATCCCTGGAGGGATTTCAAATCCGTGTGGATGTGGCACTTGGGGACATGGGGCAGTGCTGGCCTTGGCAGTGCTGGGGAATGGTTCACTCCATGATCTCAGAGGACTTTTCCAACCTTGATGATTCCATGATTCTCTTCCACACCTGAAGCATTCCCAAACACAGCCATGGGATCCTGGTCTCTGCAGCCCTGGCCAAAGGGAAGCCACATCCAGCTCCCAAGCAGTGAAAATTCAGCTCCATTAAAAGAACACAAACCTAAACCCAACACCAAAGCATCTCTTATTCTTTGGAAAGGATGCCTGATTATTTAGAAACACATTTTRTATTAAAAGAAATGAATATGCAATTCCAAACTGAGAAATTACTTCCAATTTCCACAAAATTCAGTTCTGAAGGAAAACTTGAAGAGGCACAGGAATGCTCCAAAATTACTTCTCTTCCTAAATCCCCTTTAAAATAAAACACTCAGTGTTCAAATGGCTCTGGTACAGATACAAGAAGGGAAAATTTAGCTATAAATAATCCCCACAAGTAACACTGACAGTGAGAAATTCCAGAATTCCCTGCAGGACAGACCACACATGCCAACACTTCTCTCCCTCAGGGATAAAAGATCCTGTTTTAAACAAGCTTGTCCATTTTCTCCCACTGAAATATTTAAATTGAAATATTAAGCTCTTTATGTACAGTGAGAAAATCGAGAGAAACCAAACCTACACTCAGCTAAGTGATGTCTCATTAAAATGTCCCTGTTATCACAGTCAGGAATAGATGAAAAATACTCAATTTCATGTATTTTCCCATTAATTTTTCCTTATGTGGCCTTAAAAGACTACACAGTTAAATAAATATATGGATGAATATATAATAATAATAATAAAGCCAAACAGAATCACTTGAATTAATTCACTACATTTTGGCTTTCAGAGCAGYTCCACAGAATTTACTTTGTTAGAAAGGATTTAAATCCCTCACAATTCCCAGAGAGTTTGTAAAGATTAAAAAATGAACTTTTCTCTCTGCTTACAACTTGTACYCTCTCTATATTAGCAACAAATCAAGAACTAAAAATCAATTGTTATCAATTCTAGAAGCCACTCATTAAATTGTCACCACTTGCAGACTCACAAGATAAAAATCCACCTTTAAAATGTYCCAAATTTCATCTTTTTGCCATGTGAAAAGGTAAAATCTGATTTGCCTGCAGACAACTTTTCTCACTTCAATAATATATTGTATGTAATTTATAGTATAAAGGTATTACAAACCCCAGCATGAATAAGGCAGAGGATCTCCCATAATTTCTTCTTTTCAAGAATGTTTTATATTAYAAAATAAAGATATGGGTGGAAGTTTCAGCTGCCAGGGCATCCTGAAGGGAGTTTGATTCCTGGAGCTYTTCCCAGCAGCCAGGATGGGAAAAAGACCCAAAMCAAAGCAGAACCCCCCTTAAGGCAYASAAATTTCTCYCCATGTACAGAAATTCAGACATGTATTTCTCACAGCATTCAAAGAAACATTTCTTGTCTCATAATAGAAAATCCCACAGTAAATTCAGCAGCACCTTCAGACWCAGAATTATTTCGTGGCTACAGCAGCAGGATAAAAACAAGTGCAGAACGTCCCCATTTATCACATTTTTTACTGAATACACAAAATACTCCATTTCCTTAGGCCAAACCCTGTCTCTTGGACACAAGARTAAAACATGGGAGCCTTTTTCCTTGCAGAAACAGGAATTCACACCTGCAGTCATGGCAGAGATAAATATTGGGGCATTCTCCTGCTGCCACAAACATTCTTTTAAAGCATCTTTTTGCCCATCAAGATGCAGCAAGGGATTTTCAGTGACAAACTCAGCCTCCAGAGCTCCTGGAAAAGATGTGCCACCTTTACCTGATGTGACTGAAGGAGTTCAGAGCCTCCCAAAGCAGCAAAACTGATTTTAGGTCAGGCCAGGAAAAGTTCATGCAAAATGCAGAGCTCTGTATGGGGGTTTAGAGGTGAGTAACAGTTTATTTAAACTTCAAACCTTGTTTTACCTCAAGAAGGATTTTACAGATGTTGATGTGATCTCAGACAATTCCATCTCAGTCAATAGAAAATTTGTTTTTAAAGGAAAACTTTTGCAGCACTGAGTCCCTGCAGGAGTGCATGCAGGGAAACCCCTTTGGGAAGAGAAGCAGAAGGGATTTCAGAGATCCCAACCAAAATCCAGCCCTGGCTGTGGCATTTGGGTCTGAAGGAGCTGAAGGGAAAGATGGAGAGAGAATACTGACACAGGGAATGGCTTCCCATTGCCAGAGGGATGGGATGGATGGGATTTGGGGAAGGAATTCCTGGCTGGGAGGGTGGGGAGAGACTGGGATGGAATTCCCAGAGCAGCTGGGCTGCCCCTGGATCCCTGGCAGTGCCCAAGGCCAGGTTGGACATTGGGGCTGGGAGCAGCCTGGGACAGTGGGAGGTGTCCCAGCCCAATGGGATGAGCTTTGAGCTTTGACCAAACCATTCCAAGATCCCAGCAGCTCCAGTGAAATGCACTTTGCAGAAAGGTTTATTTGTTGGGAAGTTGGTGCTAACACAGTGGGAACAGACACAAAGAGTTCCCTGACTCAAAAGTGCTTTGCACCAACTTCTGTAAAAAGCAGGCAAAAAAATTAATGAGATGTTTTAGCAACACCATTTRTCATGTTTCTAAGCCCTTCTACAAAAAAAAAAAAGGCCATTTTAACCAAAAAATGCTTCTCTTCTAAAAGCTCCACACAGTGTCAGTATTGAACAGTGCCCTTCAGTGGAACCCACAGTGCTTAGGAGTGCTCAAGGTCAGTACATTTATTTCTGGGTTTCTAAATGCAATGGCCTCTCCTCGTGGGTTTTTCCTTCCCTCCCTCTGCTACACTAAACATTATTTCACTGGAAATCTACAGAACTGCCCTCAATAAATCTGCTTCAGGTATCTTGGTTCACACATCTATTAATGCTGCTAATAAAATTATAAATGCAGCCATAAAATACAGAAARCAACTGTATTTATGGGAATGGCCAGTAATCAAACAGCAAAAATAAAAAGGAAAATCCATTAAAAAAAGGTTTTAAAATAATTTTGCAGAAATGCAGCACTGAATATGGGAATATAACCCTGCTGCCAGGGCCTCACCACCCTCACAGAGAATTTCTTCATTATTATCCAATCTTAATCTCCTCTTCTTAATTTTGAAGCCATTCCCTGTTTTCCTGTCACTCCATTCCCTTGTAGATATTTCCTTCAAAAACTCACTGAGGAGGAACAATAAACCCAAACCTATTACAATGAGAAACCCTGTTTTATTTATCAAACATGGTAGCCAAGTAAAAAACTTTGATGCAGGCCAAGAAAAGAATTGAAGAAAAAGATGACCTTAAAAAGGGATTGATAACTGGGGACAAGTGGCATTCCCAGTTAGGAAACAACTGGGACAGCCCACAGGTATCTGGGATATTGTCTCTGCAGCACTGAGGTATCACTGTGACAAATGAKGGGAATAAGAGGAAGAGAAATGATMTTTTAAATGATAATCTTCACACCAGACAGGTGATGCTGCCAGATGAATACACTCCTAAGAGCAACAGCCATTTTGAAGACAAATGATGCCACTTTTGGTGCCTCTSATCTGCCTGTTTTAATGTAAATTATTTAGCAAGTGCTTTATTGAGGGGCTCAGCGAGCTGGATAGATAAGGAATGTACACAATCCAAATTTAATTGATGAAACCAYGCAGTTCAGAGATGCCTGGATTCAAAAGCTCCTTGCAGGAGGAGCTCTCTTTGGGGAAGCTTTTGCATTCTGTAATTAATTCCTACCTTTGGTTCMCTCAGCACATCAAGCATCACACCACACCCTGGGGGCTGCTCCCTTGCCCAGGTTTTGGGACAGAACMCAGTGGAAAATGGGGAGGTTTATGGGATGCAGGCTCTGAGCTGCAGAAGGTGACCCAGTCCTTGAAGAATTTACTGCCAGGCTCTCATCAGTGGGGAAATGAAAGGCAGGGCTCTCTCCACATTTGCACATTTGATATCAAAATGAAATCCCCAGCACAGGCAATGTTCTCATTCCCTCCTCCCCAAAGAGCAGGAGAAGTGATGAGATACACAAAGACTGATAAAAGGCTGGTGCTTTGTTCTGACTTCTCTGACTTCAGCTCAGTTTTCTGGGRTATTTTATGTTATGGCAGCAAAATTAATGGTATTTACACAACTGCAGGTATCACTATGGTAAATAAGAGAAATACAATTTCCACACARGTCACATTGCAAGAGAGAATTTCTGTTCCAATATTGACAGATAAGAGGAGCTGAAAAGATTAACACACCCAGGAGCAGCAAACAGGGGATTTCACAGCAGTGAGATTGCTCYTCTCTGCCTACAGGAATGTCCTCACCTTACCTGGCTCTTCCCTTGGAATTTGGCTCCCAAATCATTCAAYCCCAGCCCTGCCATGGGCAGGGACACCTTCACTATCTCAGATGGCTCCAAGATCCATCCCTGGCCYTGGACACTKCCAGGAATCCAGGGGCAGCCACAGCTGCTCTGGGAATTCCAGCCCAGCCCTTCACCACCCTCCCAGGGAACAACTCCTGCCCAAAATCCCATCCAAATCTAAATCAGCTTAAAGCCATTCCCTGTGTCCTGTCCCTCCATCCCTTGTCCCCAGTCCCTCTCCAGCTCTCCTGAAGCCCCTTCAGGCCCTGCCAGGGGCTCTGAGCTCTCCCTGGAGCTTCTCCTCTCTAGGCTGAACAGTCCCAACTCTCCCAGCCTGTCCCAGAGCAGAGCAGAGGAGTTTTATCCTTGTCCCACGAGCACAAGYTGTCTCTTGCACAATTTTACTTTACCTGTAACTTCTGCAGGTTGTTCAATTTTGTAAAATGTGTGCAAGGTTTTCAAGGAGGAGAGGAAAACTTCCACAGCATTTCCCTTTTCTAGCAGAGATCCAYGAGCCCAGGTTTCTGTATTTTCCAGGAGCTGTCTGCAGGTGTTTGSAGAAGCAGCCACATCTGCATTTTATGCCCTCTCAAGGAACAAAAACCTGTTTAATACTTTGCATTTAATTAAAGGGAGCAGGGAAGGCCTCATRTGCAGAACCTGAACACGAGAATACGTGGGCTGAGTCTCCAAGAATGACCCAATTCTTCCCTAACATTATTAAATTTGAATTTTGTTTCTTATTAAACTCACAGCAACTCAGAAGACTTTGGGGGATTCTCTGAGACAACCCAGTGCTAAACAACGTGCAGCCTCCAGAAGAGCTTCACAGTCGCCTCATGAAAAGAATATGAAATCAATCTCAAAGCTGCAATCTAAGCAAAAGGAGATGAACTTTTCTACTGTGGAAAAGTGAGTTAATTAAAGCCCTCTTTTATCACGATTTGGGACAATGACCAAAACGTTCAGCAAAATAAGCTCCAACAGGATGCTGCTGATAAAAGCTCTTTTATCCTGTTCCCACCTGAACTCAGCAGAAATCCAACAGGACAAAAGGAGACCATCAGCAAGGTGAAGGACAAACYTGCTGAGGTAAATGAACCAGTGTGSACCCAGGAATCACACACAAGATTTCTGCTTTTACATTGACTTTGAAGCAAAAACATGTYTGGAAGTGAAGAAACCAGCTGAGCATGTTCAACACACCTCATTCCCTTCTCCACAGAAAAGCCAAGAGCATGGAATCCCAGACTGGTTKGGGTTGGGAGGGACCTTAAAGCTCATCCAGTGCCACCCCTGCCATGGCAGGGACACCTCCCACTGTGCCAGGCTGCTCCAAACCCTGTCCAACCTGGCCTTGGGCACTGCCAGGGATCTCCTCCTGAAGGAAAGAATGGGATATTTGCTCAGGAAGCTCTGCTGCTTCCAACTGAAACTAATTCAGGTTTCTCTGTACTTGCAAGTCAACCAGAACCCACCTAAAATATTTTAGGAGAGTAACTTCTTTTATTTTCTCACTCCACCAAAGGTGAGAAACATGTTTTGACAATTTTCCTCATGATATCCAGCACACTCCAGCAACAACAAAACATTTTCAAGTGCTGGTTTTCCACCACCAAAATAAATTCTGACTTGTAATTGAATTTTGTTTTCCTCCCCAAGTTTGTTTTGGCAGAAATCAGAAGGGGAAGAAGTAAATCTCTCCCAAATAAGGAGTMATTTATCACGTTCTAACAATCACACTCCCACATGAACAGGATTAGAGATGGATATTCAGCTCTGGAATTGCTTTCCCCTACCTACAGCCCCGGCGTGTGGGCAACAAAAGCAACGTCAGCTGAGAGATGTTTGTTTAATTACACATCCACACTTAAATGGGAACTGATCTCTCCTTGGAAAAAGCAATTAAATCCAAACCAAGATGAGAATCAGTGGCTGAAAGCATTCCCAAGTGCAAATCAGCTCCTGGGGCTGCAGGGGCAGGACAGGGAATGCTCCTGGGAAGGGGCTGGATTGCTCCAAGAGCTCAGCTCAGCCTSCCCACAGCATTCCAAGGAAATGCATGCATATCCCATGATACACATCCCTGCTTTCCACAGCTTTTACCCCCATCTGGGCAGTAAGAACAGGACCAAGCAGAATCTCCTTTCCAGGTTCTGATGGCCAGACTCAGCCAGGACTTCCCACCCCAGCCCTGGAGAGCCAGGAATCTGTCCCAAGGGGAAGTAAAATCAAACCAGCTTTAAGATGGATTCAAAATGGAAAATAAATATTGAGAAAGAATAAAAATACCTAAAATCAGCACACAGGCTACTGCAAAACCCTGACTGAATGGTAGGGGGTGGAACTGAATTTTCTTTAAGGCCTCTCCCAGTCCAAACCATTGTGWGATTCTATTATTAAAAATCATAGAATTCAAATATTTCTGCACTTCTATAGGTTACAGTACTACTTAAATATACTAAAAATACAAAAAATGGCAAAAGAAAACCCCCAAAACGTCCCAACCATTCCCAGGCCCCATCTTTAGGTCTCAAAACGTGAGTGAAATGTTTTATTCCTATTTCAATGCAACAATGGCATTATTTGGGAAGCCTGGCATTATTTGGAAGTCACTTTGCCTGGATTTCCATACATTTAAAACCACCCCAACCAATTTTTTGGGGGCTGTAACATTTGAAAGCACAGCAGAAAATCAACCAACCCCTGAGTTATGGCAGAGCCAACAACACTCATCCCACTCCTGACATTTGGCAAAAATGGGGTTTGTAACTCCTCTTGATATGGCTGAAAAATACTCATCATCTGCTGAGGAGGTAAATTTAAGCATTATTCTAAAAATGCTTTTGAAACACCTCAGAAAAGCTGCTTARAGCAAGACAAAATGTTTTTCAGAGCCAAGGAAGTAGCTCTGATTAGGCTSTCCCTATAAGTAACTGGGAGGTATATGGACAATTTCTGCATAAAGAGAGTACAAACATTACCCAAAGTCATTAACTGCCAGGCAGGAATTAATATGTTTACAATTCAAGCCAAGTGATAAATATGAATATATAAAAGGCAAACACTCATTGCATCCCTGTGAATTATTAAAACTCTTTCTTTCCTTAATAAATGGAAAAATTAACATGTACAAGCATTCTGCTTTTTCCAGTTACTGGGTTGTTTTTTTTTTCTAGGCACTAATCTTATCCTTGTAACTTTTGATAACACCTGAAATTTAAGAAAAAAAAATTTTAAAAAAAGGCTAAACAAACAAAAAAAGATACTTCAAAGTTCAAGTTTTATGAAAATCCCCACATCATGAACTGTCTGTTAAATGAGCTTCTATGGAATAKCAAAGCCARGCTGGATGAGGTTTGGAGMTMCCTGGRATCATGGCAGGGRTGGRACTCAATACTCCTAAAGGTCCTTCCAACCCAAACCATCCTGGGATTCCKCAGTGAGAAGATCCTGGGGTTTGTCCCTTCTTCCCTCCAAGACTTGAGATCTCTTGTCCCAGCTACTAAAAACATCAGTGACACGATGTGCCAGCTCTCCTGATGCCACCACCTGTCCCTCTGTCAGCACCTTCAGCCCCCAGGAGCTCTCCCACAGGACATCAAGCCCCTCCTGAGATAATCAATTACTGCAGATCTTACCTGGCACTCTGCAATTGGTGTGAAAGAACAAAGTAATGCTTCCAAACAAAGCTCCCTCACTCCAGCTCCTCATCCTGAGGACAAGCTGAGCTCAAATAAAACCCTGGTGATGTTTCCTACCAGGCTTCAGTGAGAGCTTTGATTTCCATCAGCTCCCAGARAAGTAAAACAATCCCATAAATAAATGGAGCCTCCACAGCTTCAGGGGCCATCAGGGATGGCAGGRGGTAGGAGAAGGCCACCAAAGTGACAGACTGGAGAAGAGAAGGCTCCAAGAACTTCTTGTAGCCTGCAATATTTAAAGACTGCTCTGAAAAAAGATGGAAAGAGCCTTTTATGTTCCCAGTGCCAGAGGGCAGGGTTAGGTGGGATTTTGGGAAGGAATTCCTCCCAGTGAGGGTGGGCAGGCCCTGGCACAGGGTGCCCAGAGCAGCTGCGGCTGTCCCTGGTAGTGCCCAAGGCCAGGTTGGACATTGGGGCTGGAGCAGCCTGGGACAGTGGGAGGTGTCCCTGCCATGGCAGGGGCGGAAGGGGATGAGCTCAATGTCCCCTCAACCTGAACCACTCTGAGAGCAGGGATGGAGAAGCTCCCTCCTGAGAAGGGACCACAAAGTCCCAGATCCTCCCAAGAAGGCACAGCGTGGATGGATTCACATCTCCTGAGGTTCCCAAAAGCACAGCAGTGGGGATGAAAGGATGCACAGCTGCTGCTCACAAATGTCACTGCCTCAGAACCAGGAGGCAGCAGCTAAAGCCAACAGGAGATGAATTTCAAACAAATACAAGATGGGACTTGGAATCCTGGCATTTCTTTTTCCCACCCAGGGAGTGATGGGAGTTGTGCCTACAGAAGCTGTGGGGACAGGCAGCAAAGGCAGCTCCACAAGGGAATGCACAAAGCCAGGAGGAGTTTGGAGACAAGGAGCAGCCATTCCATGTCGTTGTAGGACACAAAAGAAAGCTAAGAGACTCCAATATTTCAGAAGGCAAAAAGCACAAAAGCCTTATTGTCTAATCYTTACTACCTTTTATAAGGTGTTCCCACACAGAGTTAACATGATTGGTGAATAGGGACAACACCTCTCTAATGCCATGGGTTAAACCAGAGAAACCCCAAAACACCACCTGGACAAGGATTGTTTTGAGGAAGGAGAGTTGTTTGCCAAGATTGTTTTGAGAAGAAGCTTTTTTAAGAACTTTTTCCCTTGCGAAAAGGTTAGCAGGCTAAAATCTCTCAGACCCAGAAATACCAGGCCCCCAATTCCACCTCCCACCCAACAAACCTCCCCACCCAGGCTTGGGCAGAGGCATGCTGAGAAGGGAAGGATGTGGATACACCCAAATTATTGGGGCACWGCTTTGAATTCCCAGAAGTAAATTGAGGAAGTGCCAYKTTATTATCAAATTAGAACTTTATTYSTGGGTTTTCAAGAGATTTCATCCTTTTCCTCCCCTTTGAGCTATTGGGCTTTTCCATAAACTGATGGACACCCCTTGGATACAAAGCAGCTGCTAATCATGCTCCTCAACCACTGCTAAGTATTAATATTTAAAGTCCAGAACTTGTTTAAAAATTGAAGAAAATCAAAAAGTGGTGCTGCTTTGAATGGTTTTTAATTCAGAGTCCCCAMGCCATAAAGGACAGAGCCATTTCCCTGCACTGTGTTTGAAGAGCCACAGATCAAGGATTAARAAAGGCTTCACGTGGCCTCTGCTGCCAATTGTAAACTCATTTAATGGCATTATCAGGCTTCCCAGATTTTTCAGAACACAACTTTTTGAAATATCTTGGGCTTTTAGGATTTCCAGACTTGGCAAAATAACTTCTGTTCCTTTCTTAAGGTAAAACCCAGTCCCTGACATTTTAATACATAAAAGAATTAGGTCTTTGCACAGTCAATCTGGAATTTTGCATATTCTTATTTGCACAAGGCAAGTTTCTGGGTCATTTTATTTAGAAAAAAACAAGCAAGAGAGGAGAAGCTCTTAATTGTGAGCATATGGCTCAATTTTAGGTGCCCATGATGCTGCAAACTGCCTCTTTATATCCCTTTTTTATTCACTGCCATCATATCTCCCTGTCATGTATCAAAGTTATTAAGAGCAATTTGATTTTGGCACCTGCTTGGGGATTTTAGAAACTACACTGAAGAGTTCATTTCTGAACATTATGGCCAAAACATTTAATTTTGGTTTCAGCTCAGAGCACTGATAGGAATGGTGAGTTTAATTCTCTTTGCACTGTTTATTATTTCTCTCTTCCCTAATTTTGCAGGATTTTCATTTTGAACTGGTTTAACACATCTGATTTCAGCTTGTTTTTCTGGTAACCATTATGCATTAGGACCAGGCTGCTCTCTGGGCTCCTAACTTGAAGGCAACATGCAAAAGCTCATAAAAGTCTGCATTTTTATGCTATGTTCAAATTTTAAATAGTTCAATATTTCAAATGAGAAAACCTTCCTGAGGCTTTGGGAGTTTACATTACTTTATAGCATCAAATGTTCTGCAGTTTGACAGAAAAGTTGCATTAAATCCTCCATCTAATGAAATCAATGTTATATAAATAATATATTATTCCACCAAAGAGCAAATAGGAATCAGATGCAAGCATCCCCATTATTTATTGGATTTGCCTTTTTTTCTGCCCATAACTTGAGYCTGAAGATGGAATTCATGCTCATCCCACATTTCATTAGGTGCTTAAATCTGAAACCATTTGTCTAAAGGCAATCAAAAAGTACGACCAGATTTGTTATTTTTTATTTTTAAGCAGGGCAAAACGTTTTCCCTTTGCCATAAAGCAGTCAGAGAGAAAACCCTGGAATCTGGGAAGGTCATAAAATCAACGAGACAAAGCAAAATATGAATAAAGCTGGCAGAATGTTCCTTTAACAACATTCCCCCACACTTCCAGTTGCTCAAGACATCTTAACAAGGATGTAATTTCCCATTTGCTCTGGGTGAGCAAATCAAACAGGGTGATTTATTATTCAGATGGGCACAAAGGATTTCTGAAATGCAGAAAGAAGGGCTCTAAAAGCACAAGTCATCAGTAATGACGACAGCCTGAACTGCCTTTCAAATCTGAACAAAATGCAGCCATTTAGGGGCTCATAGATCACACTCTCCCAGACCCTCATTTATTTCCCAACTGTACAGGCTGCATGAAAATGGAACCAGAACTTGGCATCTACTGAGAACATCTTTGTCAGGGAAGTGATTCCACACCAGGAGAGAGCAGCTCAGAAGCCCCATCCCTGAAAGAACAACCAAGGCTTTCCAATCAGCAGTTTGGTGCCCTTCCCAAAAACATCTGTGTGCTGGACATGAACTTTTCTAACTACAGACACAGTGAGACTATTACAAAACTCCCACTCCTATCCCAAGAAAATTCAGATTTTCCTGACATCTCCAGCAGTTTGGGCTCCTAATGAGACAGCATTCAACTGGAACCCAAAATCTCAGCTTTAGCTGCTGAGACCTGCTGTGACATTTTTCTTCCAACAATCTGTACAATGGGAAATGGAGAGAGAAAACAAAATCCTGCTCATTCTTATCCCAACGAGGCACAGAAATAACCATCAGAGCTAATGAGGTTACTCAGCATTTTTCTTCTCTGAACAGAAAACCCACAAAGAGCAGTTCCCTCCATCAGCTGTTTAATATTTCAGCTGCACACAGGTATTATGGGTATTAGACACATCTTAAATCCACTTTCTTTTCCAAATGTTCCTTTAAGTAAAGAGMTGTGGAATTAGCACTTGATAGATAAAGAGCAGACATCAGCAAAGGCTCCAATGAATTTTCCAAGCTCATGGAAAAGACTTTTTATGGAGCAAGGCACTCCAGCAAATCTCCCAAAGTCCTGCCAAACGTGACTCCMAGAGTTTCTATTCCTCTGCATCCCAGCCAAGCAGAAAACATCCTCCCCCAAAGCAAGGAGCACCTCCAAGGATTTGAGTGCATGAAGACCTGCTTGAAATTCCAGCCAGGTTTGCCTTCACCTCAGCTGSAGCAGAGGTGCATATTGAACATCCCTCCATTTCTCTTCCAGTGGCAGGCTGGAGGAAATAAACAAATAAATTCCCAATTTAGCCCAGAAAGCCAGGCAGTTGTCATCTAAACGCATGGAAATAATCACCTAATTAATGGGAATGAAGGTTCAGCACTGTGAAAATACCTGGTTTTAGCAAAGGCAGAATGACAGCATTGGTGGGGAGTGACTACAGAGAGAAAAGGCACAGCTTTATCCACAGCTCTGCTTCAAATCAAGTTATTTCCCCCTTCTTTCATCTCCAACACAGCTGGGAAGTTCTGCCATAAATTCACCTGGTCCTAAAAAATGAATATTCCTGGGAACCCAGCTCAGGCATGTTGTGTTGGGATTTAAATTATGCCTCCTAATACAATGTACTTAATGTAGCTCTGAAAATCCCATTGGTGCTGGTTTATCACCCTCCTTCCCCACACTGCTGGTCACCAAAACACCTGGCAGGGAACTGGAGCTCTGGCTGCCACCTGCTTTTCCCTGAGCTTTCCTCCACAACAACTTCACAGACCGTCCCAAAAAATTACATTTCAGTGTTCCACTGTTGGACCTGTGTGTTCTAGAGGAGCAGAGTCCTACAAAGCAGCTGCTCAGCAAAAAACATSCCCCCAGGCACAGCATTTAGGGGGCAGTCCTTGAGCCAAAAACTGAGTGTGGGGACAAGGACTTGCCATGAGCCTCCCACAGGCATCCAGATGTGCCCTCAGAAACTGAATGTAAGGGAAAAAATCAAGTAAAAGCTGAAGTCTGTAACASCAGGCTGTGTGGGATGAGTGTTTCTGAATTCACACACAGGTGCCTCCCTGGATTTACAAAGCAATCAGCAGCGAGGGAGAAGGGTCCCTTACTGTACTTACCCACAGAGAATGCCMCTAAAAATCCATCTCACTGCTCTCCAATCCCTCATTTCCTCACTCTCCTCAGAGCCCAAGGCAGGATTTCCACCTGCACAGGTCACACCAAGGAAGCACTGCAGCCCCCAGCAGTGCTCCCTCCTCCCTGACAGACACAGGGACAAAAGGCCAATCTGGGAACACTCCATGTAGGACATTCCATGAGACAGAAATAAGTTTATAACCTAAACCAAGTACAATTAATGTTCTCTTTGCACCCTCCCAGGCTGAAGCCCAACCACCCCTCTCTCCCCTCTCAAGCATCTCTTCAACACTACATTTCATTATGCAACAGTTGTGCTCAGCATTTTTAAAGGCTAAAAAATGACAAATGRGATGATGAAGCATTTCCTATTTCCCAGTGTATTTACTCCTATGTGCTGTCACAGTAACATGAAGCATGATCATCACAAAACACTTTATTTTTCACAAACCCTGATTTAAAAGATCCCTGTACACACCAATGGTGTCAGCASTTACACATGAATCTGGTCCACATCAGAAAGCACTTTTTAATTCCCTAAAACCCTCCAGAAGATGCTGTACAGTTTGTAAGTGGGGCATATGCATAATGCTGTGCAAGACTAATCAGCCCTGAGACAACAGCTTCTAAATATCATTATGGAGAAGACAAGAATGATGTTTAACTGCTGCTTCTGTCAGAGAGATTCTCCTTTCAAGTCACTCAGGATATCGAGTTCTAGTATTTGCTTCCAGTAATCATGGGCTGGATAAACTCACATTTTCAGCTTGTGAAAAAGCAGCAGCATCTCCTAGCACTGATCTGCCTGCTCTGAGGAAGCAGCCTGCCTTATTTCAGACGTGGTCACCCTACCATRTAATTTTACCCACGTCTGCATCCAGGCTGCAGCCAAAACCACATTTATTTTCGTAGAGAGAAATCCACAGAGGACCTGGAATACAGAAGTCAGCACTGCTGGAAAGAAAAACAGAAAGGAAAAAAAAACCGAACAGTGTGGTGGATGCTGTTGCATCAATAAGCTAGTCGATATTTAAGTTCTTTGAGGAAAAAAATTTTCTATGATAAACCAGCATGAGAGATGCTAAGTGTGATGAAAGCTGTGACAGTGGCTGTGTCACAGCCCCCAGCCCAGGGCAGAGCAGCAGGTGATGAGGGGGGCACAGCCCTCGTTTAGGGATCAGCAGCAGAGAGAAGGAACAGAGGGAAGAGGGCAKTGGGAGCACCTGGCCAGGTAGCAGGCAGGGAGAGCACCGGAGCTGCCCTCTGCTGACTGTCTGCTTTGCTCAGCGCTGCTCTGATCCAGTCCCGCACATTCACCCGGCCGGGCTGCCCGTGCCCGCGCCGAGCTGCGTGTGCCAGCCCGGTGGGACCCAGCAGAGCCCGGTGAGACCCAGCACAGCCCGGTGGGACCCAAAAGAGCCCCGTGGGACCCAGCAGAGCCCGGTGAGACCCAGCACAGCCCGGTGGGACCCAAAAGAGCCCCGTGGGACCCAGCAGAGCCCGGTGTGACCCAGCAGAGCCCGGTGCGACCCAGTACAGCCCGGTGTCACCCAACACAGCCCCGTGTGCCCCAGCAGAGCCCCGTGCGACCCAGCAGAGCCCCGTGCGACCCAGCACAGCCCGGTGTGACCCAAAAGAGCCCGGTGCGACCCAGCACAGCCCGGTGCGACCCAAAAGAGCCCCGTGCGCCCCAGCACAGCCCCGTGGGACCCAGCAGAGCCCCATGGGACCCAGTACGACCCAGCACAGCCACGTGTGCCCCAGCAGAGCCCGGCGCGACCCAGCAGAGCCCGATGCGACCCAGAACAGCCCGGCGTGACCCAGCACAGCCCCGTGCCCGGGCTGGCAGCGGCGCCGTGCCCCGGCCGCTGCGGCAGCTCCGCACACTCCGTGCTGCAATGGGCTGCTCCAGTTAATTAACGCCAAATAACAGCCAGGACTCGAGCCAGTGTTYCTGCTGCAGCGTGCCCGTGGATGCCTCTGGACTCACCCGGTGCCCAGCTGGGCTCTCCCTGCCTGCTGTGGCGTGGGGGTCGTGGTGGARCGTTCTGGGCTGGTGCAGCCGCTCTCGTCTGCTATTTCACATCAGGGGTCACTTCAGCMGCCCCCAGAATCACTAACCCTCACCAGCATCAGTGCTGAAGGCGGTGCTGTGGCAGAGGAACTCCGTGGCCCACACCTGCTAGCACCTAGGCTAGAGGACTTTCCTGCTGGGAAGTATTTATTGAACAGCCAAACTCCTGGGAATCTCAGGGTGAAACACGGACCAAACGCTTCCCAACTCGGACCAATCCTCGTGCCTCTCATGGCATTTTCTGTCTATCACTCAGGTTAAATACACACGACCTATTTAACGTCCAACTTTTTAAAGTGAAAAGCATCACTGCTAAACCCTCTGTAAAATGAGAAGAAAGATGGGCTTCAAGTTTTACGCMGATTATCACGTTTATCAATCCCCTCTGCTTCGTTCTGAACTTGCGTCCATTTTACCCAAGGTTTAAAAGCCAAACGGGAGCAGCTACTCCTTCAGCACCTTAAACACCTTCCCTCCCGCTAAAAGGCAGCGGTGTAGCTTTAACCCAGCGCTCCGCTGAAATTCCCCATGGATCAGCATCACCCACTCTGCGGCTGCTCCATCGCTCCCGTAGCGCGACTGGAAGCCTGGGCTGTGCGGGGATGGCGTGCGCGGCTCTGGCACTAATGAACCCCCGCTCAGAGGAGCCAGAGGAATAACCCAGCCTCCCCAGCTC
>CADDXX010000884.1:33924-67754 GCA_902810485.1 Alauda arvensis | reverse complement strand
CCGCTCCCGCCCGGCTGGGGGACGCCCGCCGGTCCCGCTCAACAAGTTCCCCTCGGCGGGGAGCGGGCCGAGGGGACCCCCGGCGAGCGAGCCCCCGGCGCAGCCCATGAGGGCAGCGGGGCAGCGCGGCGGCGGCGGCGCGGCGGCTCCGCGGCAGATGCGCCCCGGCGCCCCGGCTCTGACGCCCAGCTCGCCCCGGCGGCTGGAGGGAGATGCTCGCCCAGACCGCCGCTTCTGCGTGAGSAAGCACAAGGTAAGGGCGCCGAGAACCGAGCCCCCCGAGATTGCCCGTGCGCTGGGTTCTGCCGGCGGAAAACTTCCCAGGGATGAGGAGGGAAGGCTGGAGCTGAGCGCCAGCGTTATGCAATAGCGTAGCTGCCTGCCTGGGAACGGCTCCTGCATCCAATAACTTTCGCGACAGATAAGGAGAGAATATCCCGATACGCGACTTTCTTCTAGAAAAATACCAGCCTTTCTTTGCCTGCTCGCCTTCCAGCGGTGCCTGGGAGGGGAGAGGGGTAGCTGGGGGATTTTTGGAGGATGCACGAAGTGCTTTGGCTTTTCACATGGCTGATGGCGAGGAACTACCGCTGCTTATTAACTTCAGCCGTCCTAATGAAGTGTCCGTACAGCGGCGATGGAGGAACACGGCATGTGTTCATCCCTGAACTTGCAGTACGGCACTTCATTAAAAGCCCAGCCAACCCAAAAATCCTCCTCGGGGACCGAAGCTGCTGCTATTCASTGAACTGTGCAGGGTTCTCCCGATTTAACGCACCCCATCACCATCACCGACCGCACGGAGATCGGGGATGCCGTGCAAACGCCGTAGGAAAACGGGACAAAAGGTAGCAGGGAAGCATCCCCAAAGTCACAGTCCTTGCATCCTGCGAGCATCCCGAGCTTCCCGCTCTGCCGCTCCAGCTCGCCCCCCTCGCCTGGACAAACCCTGTGCCTCACTTACAGCCGTGTTCACGGGGAGTTACGGCAGCGAGGGGATGCAGGACTGCAGTTCCAYGGGATCAGCCCGGGGGAGGCGGGGGGGCCGCCAGCCCCGGCTAAACACGCACATCTTGCACTGCTGGAAGCAGGGAAGCGATTCCCTGCGTGTGCCACCGGCTGCCGAGGGCTCTGTCCCAAGGGAGCCGTGCCCCCTCKCAGTCGGAACAGGGAATGGAGCGCTTTGCTTTGACCTTGTGTGTCTAAGCAGCTTAAAATCCGGCACGGAGGAGAATTTAACTCGTGAGGCTCTCAAACCGGCAAGTCTGGCAAGACCTGTTTTTCCCAGCCTCGGAGAATCGTTTCTTTTCTCCCCCAGCTGAATGCTGGCAAGTGCCAAGGAAAGGCAAACCAGTAACAGGTCACGTCTGGGAGAAACTGGGAATTTATCCCCTCCGTGCTGGGATTTAGCGGGCTGCCAGGAATGCTGCATGTATCAAGGTTAAAATCTGCCTTCTAGATGGGRAAAACTCCTAGCTAAAAATAAAGAAATAAATAAATAAAAATCATCACATGATACGCAACTATGCCCTAGCCACGGACTGGGATTAATTTAATGTCAAATTCCAAGCCAACAGACCAATAGTAGAAATAGGAAATCAGGGAGAGGAACGATCTCCTCACTCTTGGTGTGATGCCTCTTGGTGTTCCACCAGCCTGCTCGTGCCTGGCTGCCTGGACTACAATGATCTGTTCCCTCCAAGTACAAATAACAGTTCTAAGTTAAAAGCTGATTTTTCTCCTGGCATTAAAAATTCATATTTAGATGAAAATATCTCAGGGCTCAGGTATTACTAATTTAACACCTAGAGGTGATATTCTGCTACAGAGTGGAGGCACAGGGTCCCTGATTCCAGGAGAAATCCATAATGTAAATTGCTAATCCAGTGACTCAGACTGAATTGTTCTAACTCCAACAGTTCTAAAATAAAATTCCTGCCCCAGAGTTTAAGGTGCTGTTGCAYTGAAAGCATCCTCCCTTCACATGATGAGGAAAGCTGATACTAAACCAGCCTTTTTTAGGGCTTTTCTGTAAGGATGTCACGATGYCCTTGATGAAAAATGTTTGTTCTTTAGGACTCTGTCRTTATTAATGACGTGTGTTTTGAAGGAGATGCTTGAGATAATTCTAATCCTGGATGGAATCAATGCTTTTCCCTGGGACTGACACATAAAAATCCAGCTGGGCAGGAGCACCACGAGAGAGAGAGTTCAGTTCCTTATGAGGAGGGCCAGCACTCAGCCTCCAGTGCACCCTTGTACYGACTGAGCTCACAAACGAGGAGCYCCTGASATCCTYACTGCCTTTTTCCCCAGTTAACCACTGCACTGACAGAGCACTTCTGCACAAGGGGCACACACAGCACATTCTACATTCTAATCTAGGTGTCATCAACTCAGAAACAAAGAGGGATTCAGTGGAGAGGAGCACAGGGAAGGGAACGTGGTGGAGAAGCCCAGGAGCTGCCCAAGTGCCGAGTCACGGAGCGTGCGTCACCTCCCCGCCAGGGACAGACACCRCTGCCCACACCAGCACTGGGAACCCAAAAACCCACACTCAGCCAGGGATTGTACAGGAGGCAAGCAAATACCAACACTCATCTTTGCTTCTGGAGGATTTAAAAGCAAACTTAGCCACGCCAGCACTTTGCCGTGACGGATGTGGGATCCAGTCAGGGAAAGCTGTGAGCTTGCCAGAAATCCCTGCTAAAATGTAAGGATACCTCCACAGAGCTCTTGAGCTGGGATGTCTCAAGGCCATTCCTTATCCGAGCACAGGACAGGGAGAACTAGGCATGTATAGTCCCATAATTCATGGCCACTTGAGGAAATGACAGTAAATCTAGAATATCTGAGACCATAAAAAATTCACGTGATTATCTGAACCAGCTATTAATAAAAAGCTCTTCTGTTCTGCTTTATGACAGGCACGGTTTAAAGAACTGCTGAAAATTTGTCTAACATATTAAAAAACATGTAAGCAACAAATCTGTTTTATAGCCCAGTACTCTCTTGTATTTTTACTAATCAGTTTGCAAATTAAATAGGCTTTATGAAAATGAAATAATGAGCGTGTTTTAAGAGAAAAAAGTCATCTCAGAGTGGTAAATTCAGTGGGAGTTGCACATTCAGCCTTCTGCAAACTGGTGCTTGCTTAGAAAATCCTGAATAACCTCTGAACACACACAGGTAGGACTCCCTGGCTGTTGACACTCCATTTTAAATTGTTATTGACCACGCAGAATGTGCTCAGWGCATTCTCTTATTGCAGAGGCACACGCCTATTTGAAGGCTGTTTACTCCAATTTTACTACATTCAGGCAGAAAAGTGATCCCCTAATACTCCTGAGAACAGCTCACCCTGCTCATGCTTTTGCTCTCTGTCAGGGTGATGGGTGCCTGAAAACTGCTTCCCATTAAGACATCCCAGCACCACTCTCCCAGGCAAAGAGAACTGCGTGTCAAAATAACAATTCAGTGATCAAACAGCAACATTTGGTGTCCTCTGTGCCTGTTCTCCCCTTTCAGTGGCACAAGACAGCGAGCCTGATTTTACTCCAGTTTTTCCAGCTAAATCCACTGGGTTTGATACAGATACAGAGGAGTAAGGGTCATTTTCAAAGTCTGAATTAAACAGAGATGGATTAAAAAGATTGAAGGCCTTCAAGTCTTGCTATCTTTAGGTGCAGATCCAAACTTCTGAATCGTTACAAGAGATCTGTGTCCTGGCAGGGAAGTGCTGGAGCTCTGCTGTGTCTCTGATACCTGGTCCCAGGCTCAGCCCATCTCAAAAACAGTTGTGAAACATCTCAGAAACCCCAGCTTTAACTCRTGTTTGTGACATCCATGGGCAAGAGAAGCAGGTTGCTGCTGTTATTTTTGCCTGCCCATGATTGCTGGAGCAAGCCTATAAATAAAGCCCACGTAGTTACCAAATTAAACCAGTTTAAAAACAAAGGCAGAGGAAGCTCTTTCCATCTGGTCTGAGCGAGGAGGAATTGTCACAAGCTCACAAAAAAAAGGGACTTACTTGTTTTGTGCTCTTGCCCACCTTSCCTGCTTGTTTTACAGCTGCCCTTCTCTCTCCTCTTCTATTTTTCTTCCCAATTTTCCTGTCAAGGTTGTGATCACATTGCTTGGAACCATTCTGGTGAGGTCAAAGCTTATAAAGCCCAACCGTGGTGTAAATGGCTTTTTACAAGCTGGAACAGGGGCTCTCTGATGCCCAGGACAAACCCTGAAGCAGGTSTGTGAATTCAGGACTGTATTTTAAAAGTTAATAGCACATCAAGTAGTTCTGGTGTGGTTAGTTACTTCCTGGGAGAAGGAAGAAGAGGGAATTCAGTAAAATCCTTAATTTTGGTGTATTTATCTGTGAATAAGCACAAAATCTACAACAATAGCCCCAAGTCTCCTACCAGCCATTAGTAACTGGTTGCTCATGCCCATTTTGTTATTATATTCATTATTCTCTGCTGCAAACAGAGCAATGAAGGAGGAGATASCCACGAGTACAGGAATGTCACTTGTGGATCAGTGGAACCCATTTCTGTGTATCAAGGCCATCAGCAAATAAAACACAGCGATATCTCCAMGGAGCTGACAATGAGTCAGATAAAACATCCCACTGCTGGAGAGAGTAATTCAGCACAAATTATGCTTGAACTGCCTGCTGCCAGTGATAACAGTGATCCCTTCTGCAGACTRAGCCCAGGTTGCTGAATTCCAGAGGAATCCGTGTGTTTTAGCTGAGCAGGGCTGGTGAGAAGAACGTGGGACATTCCTGTACCCACAATTTGTCATAAAAGCACACAAAGCCACAAAAACACTGATACAAATTATCTGTCTGGTGGCCAGCTGTGGCACCTTCCCCAGCCAAAAAAYAGCCTTGAGGGGGTCTTTAATTATTACTTTAATGAACTTCCTAATCATCCCTATCACAAACAACCCATCCTAAAATCCAGAATCACTGAGTGGTTTGGGCACTAAGGATCATCTTATCCCAGCCCTCTGCCATGGGCAGGGACACCAGGTTTATTTTAAAATCCTATTCATGTTATCCCAGATCCACAAAACCTGGGAGCCACCTACCCAGCAACTCCTCACTGTATTTGCTTCCCTCTTCATTCCCCACATCGTTCTTCCCAAAACTGTGTTCCCTGGAAGGAGCAACTACCATCACCCAGAGTCCTCCTGTTTGAGGAGAACCTGGGATTTGGGRAGTTTAAGACAACTTCCCCTCACACAAGGCTTTGGCTCTTCCTTCCCAGTATTTCCAGAGCATCTTAGAACCAGTTTTGAGGAAGCTTTGCAGCTTTAGGGACTCTCATTCCCTTCAGCAACTGAAGCTTTTTGCTCTGCTAAAACTCTCTTTGGGTAACTATTGGGAATTTTGGAACAATGCTCTAGCAGGAGCCAGACTGATCTGTGCACTTTCCCCAACACCAGCAGGCTCAGATCCACCTGTACAGGGATAATTCAGAATTCCTGCAGGGCCAGAACCTGCCTGAAACCAGAACCTTCGGGAATGTGCTCCCCAAGAAGGTGACAAATGACACAGCTCTTACTTGGTTCTGACTGCTGCCAGCAGTGGAGTGCAGAAACACAGCTAGACAGATCCCATCCCCAATTAACATCCTGCTAATGGTGTCAGGTTTAGATCTGAATTACCCAGCTGAGTTGTTTAACAACACTCCCCACCCTCCCGAGCTTGTCTGCCTGCAGCCCTGATCCAAGCAGGAAGAGCTGACAAGGCTGGGATGCTTTACAAGCACCGACCCCAGGAATGTCACTCATGTCCCATCTGCAGGAGCTCCAGCACCATGGGATCACCTGCCTTCCCAAGGGAATGGGATCTGATTTCTCATCTGCAGAGCAGAATTCAGGATGCAGGATGGAAGCCTGCAGCTGGGACCTGCTCATCTGCTTTTTCCTCTTCACCCAATGTTGAAAATCTCGAATGAAGGAACAAAACCAGCTGCAGTTCCTGTAGGTGCCATCCCTGAGAGTGTCCAAGGCCAGGCTGGATAGGGCTTGGAGTAGCCTGGGTCAGTGGAAGGTCCCTGCCCATGGCAGGGGTGGGATGAGATGATTTTTAATGTCTTCTCCAACCCAAACCATTCCACAATTCTGTGTTCTCAGCATTCAGATCCCTCTGTGCAGAGCTCTGACAGTTTTACAGCCCTGTTGGGCAAAGCTAAAGAGCAGCACTGCTTTTTCCCCTGTCATTTGCCTGTTTTGTTGTTTTGTTTTTTTTTTTCCTTAAACACCCACAAAACCTATTGATGTCAAGTAAGAACAATTAAACGTGGTACTCAATAGTAATGCCGATAAGGAACTGCCTGAAACCCTTGTTYCTAACAGCCTGCCCTTTAAATTATTTACCAGCAAGTCCCATAAAAATGAAAAACTTTCCAAGTGCAAGTCCTGTGGCTTTTGGAGCAGAACTATCAGGGATTCTCCTAGCAACCCATCCTCAGCAGCATCCTCCTCCTGCCCCTGGAGCAGGGACAAAGCCTTGCCCACATTTACATGGCAAAAAAATGCTGAAGGARCCTTCCCTCCTCATCCTCRGAGCTGCAGAGCACAGGGAGAAAAATCAGCATTGCTCCCTTCACAGTGACATGATTTTTTCCAGCCCACTAAATCCCAGCAAATGTTTGAGATCAGAACACTCTGAATTCCCAGGGAGGATCTGGTGCCATTGCATTTGTTCCAYTGGGAAGTGAACAGTTATTAACTCACCCCATAAGTCTGCTCTGGTTTTAGTGCAAGTGCAAATCTCCTCTTAATGGTGCTGTTCCTTGCAAAATTCTGTTAGGGGGAAAAAGAAGCCTTGTTTTCCAGAATTTTATCACCTTGAATGGATCCCTTTTAATTTTATGCATGGAACAATATAGGAAGCAACAAAAGCTAAGTATTATTAAAATTTGTGTTCTGAGAGCATAGTAGAGATGTCAGAATTAAAGGAAATTGCCTCTACCAACTGCATTCAGGGAAACTGGCTTGGTTTGGAAGGGAAATTTTAAGTAGTTTATCCTCCAGCAGATTCCTGTTTTATCTAAAAGTCTCCAGGCTTATTAAATCCTACATTTTATTTGTTGCCACTTAGTTCTGAAGCTGAAGCTCACAAGAGCATTTCAAGGCACTGATCYGGTATCTCAGCCATTAGCTATGATTTTATACATCATTCTCACAGAGCCTGCCAMTGCATGGGAGGGGGGGAAAGACAAATCCAATGCCACAGGATCCTGASAATTCCAAAGGAAGACTTGGAAATGCAGCAGGAAGGACGACTTTGGTACAGAGCAATAAATAAGGAAGTTCAACAGAGAGAAAATTCAAGTTCAGTGCCTCAGGGCTTCAAAACAGAGTTAAAAAAAAAAAGACTGGTTTGACATTTAGCAGCAGTGCTAAGTCTGTTATTCTACATGAACGATTCTGTGATGGAATAAAGACAGCCTGGGCTACCCCATCACTTCTCCTAATAATTCTCTCATCAGTACTTTTCATCCCCTGAAACCTGGGAATACCTGCAGCCCCCAGATTTAACTGCAAGTCAGAATTTCTCCTCAGTCCTTTTGTATTAAAACACTCCAAAAATTCCTAACACAGGCAAAGTTTCTGCAARCAACTTTTATAATTAGTAACTGCCTAAGATAATCTGTATTTTCCAATGTTTTTATCATGACATTCTTCTTTACTGGACATGACTTTTAGGATGATATTAAATAATTTTTAAGTTTCTAACATAACAACACTGTCAGCTAATTAACAATTAGAACCATTTGAAAAGAAAAAAAGTACTCATTTAATGAAGTCAAACTGTATGGGATATTTAGAATTAACATCAGGTTTCTATACTGGATTTGTTTCTATGAAGTAAATCTGAGGCTTTTTCTGCTGCTTATTTTTAATAGCACAATTGGATAAATATTCCATGGAGACACTTATAGACATCAAATAGTTTTTGARAAGTGGTTTGAGGTGGTATTGAGGCATATAAAATTATATCTGAGGGGCAGTGGGGATTTCCCAGGACAATGTCCAGCCTGGAAATATCCAGAAGCCTCAAGATGCTGCAGATCACTTCCCACTTGCCATGCAAAAAGCCAATTATTTGCAATTCCCTGCATTATTTTAMGATTTTATATCAACTCAAAGCTTCTCTGGGCATCACTTTTTAGTTCTTATTAGTTAATAATAATATTAYTTGACTAATAATAATTAAATAATAATATATCCGTAGTCAAACACAGAGGGATGCTGCTTAAGGGTGATCAGCCACAACTTTGGAAACAAATCAAGGCTAAAATACTGAWAAACTAAGCTTGTGATTACTTAAATATTTAGTTCAGCAAATCAGCTCTTTGTCTGGAGTAAGTACAGATAAAAAGTTGAACTCTATTATCTGCATGTAATTGGCATCTGCAACTAAAATTCAAACTCAAAGGCTTTATTACCCCCCTGACAGCACGAGCCATWAACTGAGGAACTCCAGCTCAGTAGTTTCCTAAAGCATCCCAAAATCCTGCAGAGATTTTTGTGGCAGAGCCTAAAGAAGCCAAAATAGGAGGCAACAAAACCAAAAACGAAACCAAACAGGAAATATTTKATCAACTCTTCCCTGTGCAGTGTTTAACTCACAGTTGACTCTTTGCTCAACTGTTCTTTGAGTTCCCCTCAGAGACATCGAGATCCGAGCAAGGCTTCAAAAAAAAAATCCACTTCTTTTGGTTGTTGTCATTCTTAATCACAGATATCTCTAAAATTATTACTGCCAGCTCCTGGTGGGAATAAAAAACTCTGCATCAGCTRAATCAATCAGGCCTGTGCAGTTGGGAAAGGGAGACAAGCAATTTGGTGAAGAATCAATTTATTGGCTATTAAAGATATGCTTAAAATTAACTGCAGAATAAAGTTCCTCATTTATYTGCTCTGGAGGGGAACTCCAGACTCCTGGTTCCAGCTGGGTTATGGACTCCATGAATTCCATGGGAAGTCATCCCAAACAAACCCAGCCATCCTGCAGCCCCCAGAAATGATGGGATTCAAGTGGGAGGTAAAATCATCTGAGAACAGAGACAGGTCACAGACACTAATGAAATATCAAGCCAATGCTTGAAGATAAATTGCATGTTAATGGATCCCTGCTGTCAAATAACCAAGTGCCCAAAAACTCACTTTGACAGCTCCGAGGAATCCTAGGAGATGGTTCCAAAGAGTGACTTTCAGAGCTAMCAGCCAATTTTTGCAGCCTTTTTGGGTAAAAATGTGGCTTTTTCAGACRCAGTTACTGAATATTTCCCATCTTTGTGAATGCAACATTTCATTTTTGCCACGGTTTCTTGGGAGCTCAGAATCTCCCACTGGCAGATTTGGAATTAATGGCTGTAATGGCTGCTGTGTTCTTGTATTTAGGGTTTTTTTTTTGGTCAATTCATTCATTTACCAGACTGCTGTGGAAAACTTGCTTCCAGTAATTCTGAAGTGCAGAGTTTTGGGGTTCAATCAATCAAAATAGATTTTAAAGGACTTGCTTTGTCTCYTAGCCAGCACTTTTTTCACTAGAACATTCCCAAATTCCAGCCCTAGAYAGACAAAAAGATGGATGGCTGTGCTCCTCACCTGCTCTGATTGCAGTGTCCCTCAGATAAAGGCATCTCTTCACTCACAAACACAATTACAATTAAAATACAGCCCAAATCAGCCAGGACAGGACATTGATGTTCACCCCACAACCAACTCCTTATTCAGGGTTTCAACTGGAACAAAAATATTCCTGACTTTCAAATGTAGTTGATTTATTCCCCTCAAAATCTGTCTCTGTTTGTGCCTCATGTGTTAAAGGCACAAGGATAACTGATCCCCTCTGCTTTTATCTTCAGACTCCTCCTCAGAATTTCCACTTTATTCTCTCTTTTCCCCCAAAACAGGGACTTGGTCACTTTGGTATCAGATCCTAGGCTTGTATATATAAAATATCCAGCTGAAAACTGGGATCTGCCAATCTCAGATTCCATTAGTTGAACSGTTTTCTCCTGAATTTTCCCTTCTTTTTGCTTCTTCTACAGACTTTGCCCTACATCAGAGTCACAGAAAAACTTCTCCAGCAACTGCAGCTCCCTCACCACTCCCTGAGCACCACAAGTCAGACAGAAAAAGGCAAACTAGGGGAATTTTGGAATATTTCAGTTTCTTCTTCACCAATTGCCGGGGCCAGGGAATTAAAACATGAAAAAAACATTAAGTAATGGCATGTTTTTATGTGATTTTTGACCCAGAAATCCAACCTTGGACTCCTGTGCCATGCCCATCTGTGTGTATCTTTTGGGAAGAGTTACTTTTAAACATCATAAACATTCAGTTTTCCACTGAAAAKGATTTCTTCATTAAGCTTTCTTACTTTAAATATAGACTAGTCAAGGATTCGTTCCCTTGTGCCCCTGAGTTGGCTTTCTAAAACAGATGCTATTATGGCACTTAACTCTTCAAGAGTTTCACATATTTTATTAAATAGACAAAGGAATTTTAATTAAAAGCATATTTCAAGTACACCTGAAAGTCCTTTCACTTGTTTTACATTGTACTCCCGAGCCCCTCTGAGGGTTTCACCAGGAGATATATGCAGAGTGYTTGGATTAAGTGGGAATTTGGTAATTCAGCAAGTCTCAGGGAGAAATTTGTGCAACGGGAAAGTAAAAATTACAACTTCAAATGAGGTGTAAAAATGAAATCTTAATTATGCAGCTACTCCAGATCCCCTATGATCTGCACAGCCACTGGGGCTTGGGGTTTTTTTTGGGTAGATGCTGTGTTAAGCAGTTGGCATCTTCTCCTCCTCGAGGAGGAGCTTGTATTTCAATGGCAGATTAAGGAATTTCTGTGAATCATCACAGGTTTGGAGGGTTTTTAGTGCTTTAGGATCTTCTGGGACAAGCAGCTGTTTTGTAAAGGCACATTACTGCTTCTAGGAAAGGATGTTTTGCATTTGAAGCAAAACCTTAATTGATGCACTGCTGACTTCCTCCAAAACTTCCTAATTCATAAATTTTACACATCCAGCACTACCAAACACTTGCTAATAATAATTAATCTGCATTTAGTTGTAGCCATGCAGAAATTTTTTTATAAAAATCCAAATCATGACACCTCTAACGACCAATTAATTCCTTGCAAAGAATGCTGAATACATTACACAGCAGAAATGTGTTTGGTAAGCAAGCAAACTAAAAATAATGCCAGTTTGACACTTCTTACTTCTAAACATTTGAATTAAGGGTGGGCAGAGCTTTTAACTTTTTTTTGCTTGGACAAAGACACTCAGTTTTCAATTTCCCTGTAGTTTTCCTGAACTATCAGGTAAATTCAGAGGCCTGCCTTGCTGGGAGCACATATTCCTGAAGGAAACTGCTCCCTGGGAAGCCCTGGCACGACAGCCACGGTCCTATCCTGGGAAAACAGTTGTGGAAAAACTTCTGGCACCAGGAAACCTCCTCTCTRAGGAGCAGGTATTCACAACAGATCGAGATAAAAAGCATTAAGATCCAAATCTCTAGAAAACCACCAAGGGCTGTGACAGAACCAAGCGCGTCGCTCGCGAGTCGCAGCCATTTCAGGATCACAGGAAACGTGGCTCAAATATTGCAAAAACCTCRGGGGGAAAAGTAACATTTCTGTCGTAACTTCAGGCTCTCTGCACTGTTTTTGTGGCTGCAGGCACCATGGTGAGTAAGGAGCCCAGCAAATGCTTACTCACCGCCTCGGACAGCGACGTGGAGCCCGCGGCTTCCCTGGCGCTGGAGATGAAATACGCGCTGGATCCCAACCGGCAGATCAAGAAACGGAACAAAGCCCTGCAGGTGMGGTTCAAGGACATCTGCGAGGCCCAGAACGAGCAGAGGGACAAGCAGCTCTCCTCCTCCTCCACGCAGGACCCTGACAAGAGGGAGGCCAAGGCCATCTCCTACAAGACGGCCTACCGCAAGTACATGACGGTGCCRGCCCGCAGGTCCATCCCCAACGTCACCAAGAGCACAGGAGTCCAGACTTCCCCCGACCTCAAAAAGTGCTACCAGACCTTCCCTCTGGACAGGAAAAAGGGGAATATTCTGAAAAGCGCCTCGACCGTGGACGCGTTGCCGAGYGAGAACAACGGCTTCGTGCTGGAGGTGAAGGACAGGGAGGGCCGGGGCGCCAGCCTGCACACGGCCGAGTTCATCTCCCACATCTCCGAGCGCGCCGCGCACGACGACGGCGCCGAGGCCTGGAAAAGCAGCGATTTGCACAGTTCTCCCAAAGAGCAGCCTCGTCCTCCTCCTTCTCTGCCCAACTTGGCTGAGCCTGAGGAGGAGCCAGCGCGGCCGCCCGGCCGGGGCAGAGCGGCGCTGGGCAGCGACGAGGCCGCCCAGCCCCTCCACGGGAGGCTCTTCAAGACCGAAGTGGCCGCCGTGTACCTGCCGGCCTCGCAGCCRGACCTGCCCGGCCTGGCCGACTGGGGGCCGTGCCCCGAGGAGGAGGASGAGGACAAGAGGACGGTGCAGCTCAACGGGGTGCAGCCCCCGGCAGGAGATGGCCGAGCGTGCCCGGCGCGGCCGCAGTGCCCGGCCCCCGAATGTAGCGACCAGAGCCTGCAGCTCAAGGCGGCAGCCACGGAGGAGAGCCAGCCCTGCCGGACGGCCGTGGCCGTGAGCCAGGAATGCCAACAAATCGTGCCTCACACCGAAGTTGTGGACTTGAAAGCGCAGCTTCAGATGATGGAGAACCTGATCAGCTCGAGTCAGGAGACCATCAAAGTGTTGTTGGGTGTCATACAGGAGCTCGAGAAGGGAGAAGCTCACAGGGAAGGGTGAGTAGAAGGTTTTTTCGATGAGCATAAACTGATTGAAATGTCTTTTCCACCTCGAGCGTGCTGATGCCGACGCGCCCCTGCACACGTGGCGCTCCTCACACGGAGCTGTGCTGCTCCAGCAGAAGCCTGCCAGCAGCGTTCAGATTGCTATCTGCCAGTCCCAGGGTGTAATTAGGTAATTATTTAACGAAGGGCCCATAATACATCTTTTTGTGCCTTTTCTAAGGAGCACGGAACGAGCCGCTCTCCAAACAGGATTAGCGAGGATGTTTTCACATCAGCAACTTGCATTAGCCRTAATTCCTCACACGGCATGAAAAGCAGCCAGCAAAACCTTAATTCTGTAAGAGACTTACCTTTTTAAGATTAAGGGGTATTATTACAACTCCTAATATAATTCCCTTAATGGCATATGAATCTCCTCTGGTTTCCTTTCACCTGAATTTTTGGTGGTATTTCTTTCAGAAGGAAATGAAATGAAAACTTTGAATATCAAAGTCTTCTTTAGAGATTTCACACAGCACTAAACACAACAAATCCAAGCAGAAAGAAACAAAAYTGCCTTCATCCCTAGCTTTCAGTATTTAAATCAACCCATAAGGCATTAAAAATACTGAAACTCTAACTCAGTCCAACCTTTAGTCTTTTCCTGGACCGTTCAACCCGTCTTTTATCACCTTAACAAACATTTTGCAGACTGACTTGCCTTAGTTCCCTCATCTTTATTCAGTGAACATACCTCAAAATGTATGTATGCTGTTTGTGTGTTTTGAAATRCTTCTGTAATTAAATCACAATTTGCCAGAAGAAATCAGGACTTTAAGAAACAAGCAGCTCGTGCTCCTTAGAGCAGCACCTGCTTTTGTTTGAGTCAGAAAGGTACACCTGAAATTTAAATTTCTTAAGGAATGGTGAAATCATATAAATCCTTAAACTCAAGATGTTTGGTGTTAAAAAATCATCTTAGTTGGATTCTGCTGCCAACACAGCTGTTGTGTTTTTAGCTTATTTTACAGCTGGTTATATTATTATTTATATCCTTAACAATTATTAATATCAAGTGCTGCTTATTCAGACTGGGACATTTCTTGGCCTACCTGAAGGTTTCAATGATCTTAATGATCTTTTCCAACCTAAACAATTCCATAATTCCATTTTTTAAAAATTCTTATTCAGAAGAAGATCTCCCTTGACTTTCTTAACTTATAGAAACTGCAGGAGCTTTGGCAAGAAGTGCCAGGCTGCTTTTCAGATCACAAAACACACAGAACTGTTTCATTCTCATCATAACTCATCACCTGCTTGTTAAGAACCCTGAGTGCACAAAGACCCCCATCACCCCAGAGTCACCTGCTAGAAATACTCTGCTTCCTCCATACAATTACATATCCAGATTTTATCCCTCCCCAAAGATAGTGCAGCAAACACAGATTTTTTAATTGCCCTGACAGAGCAGAGCTGTTAATGCAGCCAACATTAGGAGTGTGTCCCTGCCCTTGGCACAAAACAGATCTTGGCCAAACTCTCCAGGTCTGTCTTCAGATAATTCCTCTGCAGCTGTCAGCCTTACAAAGCTGTCTTAGCCCTAAAATGGTGCAATTATCCATAACTCCCAGTTCAGAGTATCTTTACAGCCTCTCAGACTCGTGCACTGGGGKTTACAAGGCTCCATTTGACCAAGAGGAGCCTGTTTATTAGCACTGCTTTGTACTTGGAGCCACTTCCAGCTGCTCCAGACATGGCCCAGAGCTGCTCCCTCCCTGCTGGGCACAGAGGGTGTCAGGATGGGCAGGGAAGGACAACAAGGGAGGTGCACACTTGCTTTTCTTCAATCCCTGCATTCCAGAGCCCTCTGATTTTGTGGCATGATCTGCAAGGAGCCTGCACAGCGTTGTGCTCGGGACCTTGCACAGATCCCTGCCTCCAGAGCTGGGAGAACACTCTGTTCTCCTGCTAACACCAACACATCATTAACACTGAGCCTGTCTTTATCCCAGCTCCCTCCAATTACACAACTCCTGCAATAATAGGCTGCCCATCCTTTTAGAAGAGTAATYCTTGCCAATTGCTGCATTCATCCTACAACATCTTTGCCACAGACCCTGTGTAAACTATTCCATATCTCCTCAGTGCCAGCATGCTGAGCTTTRTCCCTGTTACAACCAGGCTTTAGGTCAGTTTAGATCAAGAAATTAAAGCAGTTCTGCTGTTTATTGCAGCATCTTCCATCTGCTAGAACAGTAAGAGACCTTTGGTATTTCTGGAACTCACCTGCTTTTCTGRTGYACATTAAATCCCTYRGAATAACATGCTACAGGAAACACAAGTAACATGCTRCTGGTAAAGGAAAATAATATGAAAGGGAAAAAAAACCAGCAAAAGCAAGAAACAAAGCCCCAACTGAATTTCTTAATCAGATTTTTGTGCCTTTAAGGAAATCAGTGTTCTTTAAGTGCTGTTGCAGTGCTGTGGGACTGGTGCTCAGTGGATTCATTTYCACTAATATGCTGTAGGTCCTGAACTGCTATTACTGCAATTCATCACCTAATGAGTCGATGCCAGCAGAATTGTGGCAGCATCTCTGAAGGCAGCAGCCCCATCCTTTGGGTGCCCATCATCTGWGTGTGCTTTGGAAAATGTCAGTGCTCCATCATCTGCAAGCAGCAGCACCAGGCAGCACTCAACTCTGCTTGAAGGGAAGGGCAGAGCCACGGGAGCAGGAGGAGAAACACAGAAATTGTGATTCCCCCCTCCAGCATCAAAGGGCATTATTAAAATTCTGTATCATGGGCATTGTTATTTACCAGATCTTTGGCAAAATGGCTGTTCTACCTCCCTGAGTGGAAGCTTCTGCAGAAAAAGCAAATTACATCCCAGCAAACATTGCTGGATGCCTTAAGTCATGCATGAAGGAAGTGCAGAGCTGCAGCTTCAATTAAGAGTCCCAGCTCAGAGTTAAAAAAACATTGAATATTACATGATGCAGGGTGCAGCTTTACAACACAAACCCTCTGCTTTTACTCTGGTAAATCATCAGTGATCTCACTTCACAGACATATTTGCCTGTGTTCAGATGGAGAATTTAGGAGGCCAAATGTGTGGAGCATCACTAAGGCTGACAGGACTGCAAGCAAAATGCAAGTTAATMATTCTAAAAACCTGCCTAACGAAGATCTGTGAAATTCAGAACAGAAGATGAGCACATAATCAGAATTGCTTTGCTGCTGGAGAGCAGCAGTGACCTGCCCTTTAAATCCTTCCCCTGGAAGGAACAGTAATCTGGGCCCTCCTCATTATGCAACAAATCAGCAATTTTAATAAACAAAGTGCTCAATTTGCCACACAAAAACAAGTCACAGTATTTTGACTCTGCCAGGCCAAATGCTACACATTAGACAAGAGTTAAATGAACCTGTTTCAGAGCTAATTTACATTCCTCTATTAGTCAGCAGTGGTTCAGGAATTTAAAGAGCTCTCAACAAACTCCTTCAAAGAGGCCTGGAGAGAACACGTTGTCATGGATGGAATTTAAATGTCATTGCACGTTTTTCAATAACTACAGGATTTTTGTGCCTCTCATTGTCATTTCTGAGCAGAAAATCAACCCATCCTGTGTGTCTGGATGGAGGTTTGCACCCTCTCAGAATCCTAAAAGCTGAGAATTTTGGGGTTTCTGTGCTTGGGTGGTTTCTGTCCCTGGGTGCAAAAGGTCCCCATTGCAGCCCTTTAGTGCCCATCACTGGGTCACAACCATCAATACCAGAGGGGTCACCTGGTTCTTGGGGAAATGGTGCTGAAAGAGCTGGGAAAAGCCAGCAGTGACCATTTTTGCCAGGTTTTTGTGGCAGCTGCTGAGAGCTCAGGGCTGTGAGTGTGTGAATGGTCTGGGAATAGATCAGAGATCATCAATCACCAAGTCCCAACTGGAACTTTTGTGTCCCCTGAATCTTCATCCTGACCTTGGCAAGRACAAGAAAAGGAACCCACACTGTAACAGCACCCAAGGGAAGAGGAGAGCAGGGAGCATCCTCACCCAAGTGCTGCCTGAGCAGCAGTGCCAGCACTCGTCCCCAAGGTCACCCCCAGTGCTCCTCCTGCTCAGCAGGGATGGCAAACCAAAGCCAGGGAGCCACAGCAATCACTGCCTGGGCTGTTTGCTCTGCTCCCTTCCAGGAGCCAGCCCAGCTCTTCAGAGCAGAGCAAATCATGGCAGGAACAAGCTCTGCTGTCCATCCATCCATCCATCCATCCATCCATCCATCCATCCATCCATCCATCCATCCATCCCCCCCAGCTCCCAAACTGGAGCTCCCATTTCACACCTGCAGAAAAGGAAGATTTAAAGAGTTTACAAGAGCAGAGCCTCTGAAAGCACAGCCTGTGGGAGGGATGTGCCAGCTGCAGGAATGGCAGGGCTGGGTTTGGGATTTCCCCCCTCCTTGGCTTTGCTTTGCTTTTTTCCCCTTGCAAAGGGAAGCTTTAATGGGATCGTTTCTAAGAGAAAACCTGGAAATGGAGGGAAACCATAGATAAGCTTAGCTACAAAAGAGAGCTCACTAGAAATAAATACATGAAAAGCAGAAAGAATACAGCAAATTGCATGTGGGATGCACAAACTGTGTCATGTTCTGAGTGACTCCAGGTTTGGGGACACTGGAGGAGGACTGTGATGAGTGCCTGTATTTCCTGCTGTGACCTTTTCCCATCCATCCATTCATCCTGCCTGCAGTCACCTCTGAAATGGTCACACTCATTTCATCATCCCCAAAACCACCTCTGAAATTCTCCCCTCTTCTCTCTCAGTGCAGCTGCTGTGCTTTGGGGTGTGCATCATTTACAGATCATTCCCAAACTCACATACACCCAAACACCTCAGGAACTGTARCAATSCCCCTTCCTGAGGCAGAGCCAGGAAATCTCTTTGGCTGTATCCTCCTCAGCCAAGAAAAAGGAGTCATTTTTGCCCAAATCTGAGCTYTGTGGATCTTGTGATCCTTGGGCAGTGATGGCTGAGTGCTGCTCACTCACCCCAAAGCAGTACCAAGACACCAAAAGTCCATTTTCCTGCCCTCATTGTGAGAAATGTGATTTTCCAAGCTGTGAACCAGCCCTGAAGGAAGCACAGCTGGAGCAGAGCAGGCACACACTGACACCTCACCCCTGGAACTGTTCCAGTGTTTCCCAGAACTCCAAGGAGGTTATTCCAATTCCTGCTGCCAGCCCATGGGATCCCCCTGACCCCTCTTATCTAAAATTCTCTTACATAAAAACATCCCAAACCAACCAACCAATGAAAACTGATGATGTAAAACTGATCACTGAAATATCCAGTATCACTGAAGGGAAAAATGCCAGCATCACCCAAGGTTTAACCCCAAATTTCATTTTTTTAACTTCAAATTCCATCTTTTATCCTCAAATTCCATTTTTAACATCAAAATGCAATTTTTTCCCCTCAAATTCCTTTCTTTTGATGTCAAATTCCATTTTTTAACTTCAAATTCCATTTTTAAACCTCAAATTCCTTTTTTTTCCTGAATTAGCTCCCTAAAACCCACCTGGAGCTGGGATCTCCCAGGAGCATCTCAGAGCCCAGCATTTCACAGGCCTTCAAACCAGCATGAGATTTATATTTCTGATAGGCTTTTTCATTCGAGTTGGACACATTTATTCTGGGGCTGATAATCCAAGTTTCAGAGCAGATTGTCAGAGTGGATAAAAAGGGCAAAGTCTCCCAGTTCACAGACACCCTGSAACATTAATGTGCAATAATTCAGAGTACCTGGGTGTATAACACTGGAGAGAGAGAGCTCTTAAATAACCCTGCTGTCAGAGGCACTTCTATCAATCCTTTGTGAGCAAGAGTGGTGGGAGGCTTTCAGCAAGGAAGTGAGGGGGGGAAAAGGGAAAAGTGAACCCTTAACAACAACCAGAATGTGGAATAAACATTAAAAAAAAAAGGAATCACCTTTTTAGCAGAGTTACTTGGTACTAATACTCTGTTTTCTTCCCCTAAAAATGCCATCAGGAATGTTCTGGATCTCAGAAAATGGAACTTATTTTGCTAATAGAGTCCAGCTTTTTATCTGCATATGCTGGACAGGCACAATTCAATGGAAATGTATTTGAAATGCTGAGAAAAATAATTTGATTTCTATCTGGTTGCTATTCAGTGGACTTTAAACCAAGCAGAAATGTCATTCCCCCCACACCTCCCTGGGATCAGCAGCTTCAAAGTGAAATGAAGGTTCAGGACAGATGGGCTGCAGGGACACAAAGGCCAATAAAAACAAATCCCCACAATTCAAATCTGGAAATACTGATGGAGTCTAAAAATGTGCACTAAAAAAAAAGTGTAAGCAAACAATGTTTTTGCTTAATATATCCAGAGGAATTACCATGGATCAGAAGCTTCCCAATGTCACCAAGCTGCCCAAATCACACACCTGCAAGGGGAGTTGTCCTCCTAAATCAGTCTTTTTAAAAAAAAAAAAGAGGATTACTGAAGGTAAGGAATTATCAATTTTCACAATTAGAATAATCCTTTAATAACTGCAGCTTGGCTGCTGGCAGTATCAGAATGCAGAGCCACGAGCCTGTAAGAAATGGGACCAAAATGAGCTTTACAGTGTTAAATTTCTCACTGCTGCTCCTTCACCAGGAGATGAAACAACTGATTTCTAATTGACACCTCCTCCTGAGCCCCAGTGCTTGCACAAAGGTACAATTATCTCTTATCCTGGCTGAGGAAAAATGGCAAAAAAAGAGAAAAAAGGCTTGTCTGAAGATGGGGGTGCTTTGTTTTGAAACTGCAGAGGCTCCAGCTACCCCAGCTTCCAGATTTAGGACAGGCTTAAAAAAGCTCCAGTGTAGCAGATTTRGGAAAGTGAAGGTGAAAAACTGGGAGATGATGGAGACCTGAGCTGGATTCAGGCACCTGGGGGTTGGAATGAGATGATCTTTRAGGARGATCATCCTCCCAACCCACACATCCTGGGATCTGTGGCACAAGGAAAATTAAACGTGTCCATCCCTCCCTGGTCCCACCTCTGGGTCACTGCTGGGTCTCACTCACACCTGAACAACACTGAGGTGTCCACACTGCCCCCACAGCTCTTCCAGGCTTTGCTCTGAGCTTTGCCAAAACATTCAGCACTTCCACAATCCTTCCTGCTGGTTTTTTGCTTTTATCTCCATTCATTTTCCCATCCTTTTTGCAAGCACAGAATCCCAGAACCATTGAGGTGGGAAAGACCTCCAGGACCATGGAGTCCCAGCTGTGCCTGGTCCCCACCTTGTCACCAGCCCAGAGCCCTGAGTGGCACAGCCAGGCCCTCCTGGAGCACCAAGCACTGGCTCCACACAAACACCAGGATCAGAACCAGCAATTCCCCTCCCTCTTTTCATTCCATGCTGTTGCACAATGTTGGGAGTTTCTAACAAGTCTGGCTGGTGCAGGTATTATTGAAGCCAGGCTTAGAGATCCAATGCACAAAGGGTATTTGAGCTTGCACTAAAATCCTAATCACAATAAAATGATGAAGTAACACCAAAAATTTTGATTTCTCCCATCTTCCCTCCTTTACAGAAACAATTCCTGGGAGCAGCCACAGTTTGGCAGTCCAAGAAGCAGAATCCCAGGTGTTGTGTTTGAGTGGAGGGAACTCCTGAGCTCAGGGTGGGAGCAGCAGGAGCTGGGAGGGCACAAGGATTTCATTGAGCTGCTCCCAGAAGTGACACACACAAATTTAAACAGAAAATTCCATGGGTTTGGGTGTGTAAGAGCAGTGGGAAGAGAAGGAAGAAGGATGGGTGGGCTGCAGGCTCAGGAGGCTCCAGGCACTGACCCCAAATCCAGCCCTGAACCCTCCATTGGGGGAAAGCACAGCAGAGAGGTTTGGGATGAAGGGACAGAGCTCACCCCAGCCTCACCACATCACCTGCTGCAAGTGCCAGCCCTAAGAATTACACCCCAGTGCAGCTGCTGCTCCACCTCAGCCCATTCCCTCAGCTGTTATTAACACCACGAGCTGACATTTTAATTATCCTCCTGATTTTTCTGATGAGACAACAGAGGCACAAATATTCAGGAGAGATGTCTGACCTCACACACACCTAATTCCTGTAAGATTTTGTGTTTTCACTTGAAATACATTTTAATTCTCTTCATTCTCAGTGTGGTTTATTTTTTTTATTACTCAACTATTAAAATATATATTTATTTTTAAAAACCCACTCCCTGACTASCCTGAGTATAATACAAAATGTATTTACAGGGTGCAGGCACTTGAATTGCTGTTGTGGGAGTCGTGCTGCACGCCCACAGAGCAAATACCTCAAAAAGCAAATTAGTCATCTGCTTCCAACTGTCAGGATGCAGCAMAAGACAAACCACTGTCTTGGAAAGGGCCTGAAAAACCTCACCACTGAGCTTCTGTACATGGAAAAGGTTTTTTTTTTTCTGAAGCCAAATCAGTAATATCAGCCTTGAAATAAAAAGAGAAGTGTTCAGTAGGGGAGGGTCAGGTTGGATGGGGTTGGAACAACCTGGGATTGGGGAAGTTGTCCCTGCCCAGAGCAGGRGCTGGAATGGGATCAGCTTTGGAGAGAGGAAAACTGTTCTCATTAAGGTTTAGTTAATCCTTAGTTAGGAAACCACAAAGCTGGGATCACTTAGACCTTTGTGATCTCCCAGGGGAAAACAAAACAAAGGGAAACAGGAAAAAAATTAAACA
The DNA here is from genome assembly GCA_902810485.1 of Alauda arvensis. Taxonomy (NCBI): domain Eukaryota; kingdom Metazoa; phylum Chordata; class Aves; order Passeriformes; family Alaudidae; genus Alauda; species Alauda arvensis. The sequence goes on along the minus strand of CADDXX010000884.1, from coordinate 46,169 downwards.
AAACCACAGAAAACAGAMAAATAATTAGGGGRAAAACCAGAAATAACCCAAGCACASCAGACCTTGAAACACATGGAACAAATCCATGTTTGCATCCAGAAGAGCCTCAAGGCAATYCCTCAAAGCACAACATCCATCCTGATTTTTATCATCTCTCAGTGCAAACTGCTAATTGGTAATTATCAACTWCAGGAAAATACAGCAGCAAAAAGGTTAAAACAGTTTTTCTGCTTTGAAAGTGATTTTTCAGAACACTTCTATAGGAGCCAAAGGCTGGCCCAAGGTGCTTTAAACCTGCCCAGACCTGGTCTGGGAGCAGAACCTGAASTTCTTAAAGGAACCAGAGGTTTTCATCCCCTACAAACCTGATTTTGCTGATACAAATGTATTTGTACGAGTTTCCCACTGAACTAAAGTGGTAAATCTTTCCTAGGGCACAATAAACCTCCAGGGCTATGCAGGATTTATTTTAACCTAAAATAAGATGCAAAAGAGATACAAGAGATTTCTCTGCATTTTACATGGCTGAAAAATGACTTACTCAAGTCATGAGGACAACTAACGCTCTCGTGACAAAGTGGAGTCATTTTATTGTGCCAAAAGGCAGATTATGTTCATAATAATAATAATAATAATACCACCAATTTTCTCTTGGAGCACAGCTACTGGAACTATCAGTTCTGTAATAATTTAGAGTGGGAAACAAAGATTTTGAGAAGTTCTGTTGATTTGTAAAGCATTTTTCTGTAAAGATGGGCAACATCAGGCCAGCTTGGATGGGGCTTGGAGGAACCTGGTCCATGGGAGGTGTTCCCATGGTGGAACTGGGTGGGTTTTCAGATCYTTYCCAACCCAAASCMCTCTGGGATCAGCAGGTTTAACCAGCTGTGTTCTGAACTGTSCCAGCAGCTCTAGGAAATCATGAACAAACTCCAATGAATGCCAAGACTTCAGGAGAAGCAGGGGCAGCACCTCCTSTGAGCAAGGGACTGGCACTTCAAACACACCTCAAAGGCCCCACTGCCCGCTTCACATCATTTGTTTCACTAGATTTAAACAGCAAACAGCAACCAAACAAAAKATTCTTGAAGCCTGCTCATCCTCCTTGCAGGTGATAATCCATCAAAAGGGTGAGGAGCATCAGGGTCACCCTGCTCTGTTCCCATCACAGCCACTCCTGGAAATTCCTGCCATGAGGGGACTCAAGTATTCCCTGACACCCAGATCTAACAGATCCATCCTTCTAATTTACTTTTTAGGAGTTTTTCTTTGTTTTTAATTAAAAATATAATTTTAAAAAATCASCATACACAGATATAAGCTGCCTCCTCTCAGCTCAATGGGGTCTCTCTAATTTACAGAAGCAGAAAAATATTCAAATGCAAGGATTTTGATGTTGAAGTTGGTATTTTTTTTAAAAAGCCTCCAGCAGGTGCACAAATTCTCTGTTCCACAGGGATTTAGAGAGTGTAATCCCCTTAGGCTGCTCTGAAAATTGCAGCCTATTCTTAGTTCCTGCCAGTCCATGGAAGCAAAATGGTTGTTCTTCATGATGATATTTTAATACTTGGGAGTGTTAATTGAGGTTAAGCTCAGGTTGTGCCCAGAATGCTTAAAAAAAACAACAAAAAAAAACCCCCACCAAACAAATGAAACAGAGAAAATGAAAGTCTCCTGAAAATAATATGGAAAAATGTGTGAAAAACTGGATATCTCCTTTCCAAGGGGAGATGCAGAAAAACTGAACTCACCCACATCCATCCTTGCTCCAGGACCTTCAAGKCCAGGTTGGACAGGGCTTGGAGCACCCTGGGATAGTGGGAAGTGACCCTGCCCATGGAATTTTATGGGATTTAAGGTCCCTTCCTGTAACAGAGCAGTTCTTTTTCCTTGTTCTTGCCAAGGTCAGGATGAAGATTCAGGGCAAACCAAAGTTCCAGTTGGGACTTGGTGATTGATGATCTCTGATCTATTCCCAGACCATTCACACACTCACAGCCCTGAGCTCTGACAGCTGCCACAAAAACCTGGCAAAAATGGTCACTGCTGACTTTTTCCCAAGGTTTTTAAGCACCATTTCCCCAAGAAGATGCCACCTCTGTTATTGATGTTTGTGACCCAGTGATGGGCACTAAAGGGCTGCACTGGGGACCTTTTTCACCCAGGGACAGAAACCACCCAAAGCCAGGCAGGAGAAGGTAAAAAGGAAGTCTTAGACAACACCCTAAGTTCTCCCTCTTGGCTCACAGCCATTGCTATGGACTAAAACCTTAAGCCCTGAGTGTTTCACCCTGTGAGATCCCACACTTCCAATCAAACCCCACAGCCACAGCCCCTGTGCTGTCACTCAGTGCTGGAGCCTGGCCCAAGGCCTCAGGATAAATTCAGTGTTTTCTTGTGGCTCAGCACCTTTTAACACAGAAAAACTCAAATTTTCAGCTTCCAGGGTTCCAACACCTTCCAACCCAAASCAGTCTGGSATTTTGGGACACCATGACCTGCCCAAGCTCTGCACATCCACRGGGRAACAGAAAACACAGGATGTAAGGTACAAAGGATGGAGCTCTGGAGCAGTGGCTCCTCCTCAGTGGACACCAGAACTCATCCCATCCAAACCAGTCTGAAACTCCAGAACAACCCCTGGCATCTGCACCAGGCCAAACCCAACCTTCATTTCTCTAAAACAACAGATTTCCTGTAGGAAGCTTTGCTTTGTGAAAGACTTGACATTTGAAAGAATTTTCTTTTACCAAAAATAACAACTTGTTTACTAACAAAGAACAGAGATTCTGGTCTCTCCTACACTGGAATACTTTCCAAATTATTGTTAGCAGGAAGGAAAAAAAGCAGCTTACTCAAAACACTGCATGGCACAAGGAAAGCATCATCACCTGGAACTCTGCTCTCCTCCTCCTGGTATCCAGACTCTGCTCTCACACCATTCCTAGGAGTTAAAACTGATGGAAACTCTGTTTTTCAGGGAGTCTGCACTGAAAATCAACCTCATTATCTAAAGTCTGCATGGAAATGCTGTGCCAGTAGTGAAACCCTTGCTGGCACGAAGGAGACAAATTCTGTGCAAGTGCTTGTGTAGAAAATGATGTGAAAACAAGAAAGTCCAAAGCCCTGAGGTATCAACAACAGAATTCTTTCATGAGGAGTTTAATTTCTACAGAAATAATTGAATTTATACTGTTCTAACACTCATATAATTCAGGCCTGGCTAAAGAGCTCTGAAAGTGCCAGATGGAAACCAAACMCTGGGACACCATGGAGTGTTCCTGGGGCTTCCAGGGAATTCTAACAGGATCACTCAGAGAAGGAAATAATGGGAATTATGTAAAAAATCATCTCTGAAAAGCTAAAAATACTCAGGAAGGAAAAACTGCTGTAAGAAGATTTAATCAAGAATTAAATCCAACTAGAAAACAAATATATCATCATAACCAGTGAAGACTAAGAATTGCAAAGATGCTAAAACCAAGCAGAGCTGAATGTAGCAGCTGAGAGATCAGGATTTCAAACTCATCATTAAAAATCATCTCATTTTTAAATACTTACATCCAAGGACCATTTTCATCAGCTTAACAAGTCAGCCTTAGGCCAGCAAGTAAAAWTTTAAAGTATAAGGAAATYTGSAATTATTGTGCAYTTCAAAACCAACAAATCAWRGCATGGTTTGGGTTGGGAGGGACCTTTAAGATCATCCAGTTCCAGCTGTTTGCTACAAAGAGGAATGAAAATGTCCCAAACAATCCAGCTGGCAGCAGCACAGAGTTTATGGCTGCACCTCTAAAGGGCAGAGCCACATCCCTCTGAAGGCAGCTGCTGACTGTGCTTGATGTCCYCAGTGAATAAAGGCTTCCCCAGCTCCTCTGCAAATTTCAGTGCTCTGCCTTTAGTCAGAGCTTTGGGAGCTGATCAACAGYTGGGGAAAAAACCCATTTTAAAGTCTCAGGGTCACTGTGGGGACAATCTGAATGTTGGCTACTGAAAGATTTGAAGAGAGAAACTGAACTCAGGAATTGTTTCCTTAGAGAGGATAAGGGTGAATCTAAAGAGGAGTGGGGTCTGTCCCATAAGAAGAGCACACCAAAGGGACATTTGGCTCTGTGTGAATTCCTCTGCACATCTGAAGGACTGGATTTGGTGCCATTTTGGTTTTTGCCTTTTTTCCCTTTTATTGTCCTCTGTAATTTCTGCACACATCTTTGGAGCTCTGTAACCTGTTACATTAATGGCTGATTTTCCCAATAATTTGCCATAACTCTTCCCTAGACAAAAAAACAAAACAAATTCCAGAACTCCAAGCCCTGAGAAATACAAGATCCCTGTCCTATCTTGATTCTTCCTAACTACCAAAGATGAGAAAAACTCTTCAAGATACATTTCATGGACAAAGCACAGCTTAGTGCCTAACTCCAGAAAAGGGACTTAAACCTAGAGAAAATTCATCACCACCTGGCCTCCTAATTAGTACTTTCATCAATTATGCTGATTTCCTAAAACCTGCAAAAATGTACTCATCACTGGGAGGTCAGACTTTTGTTAGCATCTTTCCATAACTGAAAAGCCTTCAATTACAAATCCACTTTTCTATTAAGTCCTACCCTAAATTTATCTCTGATTTCATTTTCCAGGCTGGGATGATGACAACAGGTTTAGAYGGGATTTGGGAAAGAATTGTTCCCTGTGAGGGGGCTGGGATGGAATTCCCAGAGCAGCTGGGGCTGCCCCTGGATCCCTGGCAGTGCCCAAGGCCAGGTTGGGACAGTGGGAGGTGTCCCTGCCATGGCAGGGGTGGCACTAAATGGGATTTAAGGTCCATTCCCACYCAAAGCATTCCATGGTTTCTGTGTGATGTTAAAACTCAGCAATGTTGATAATCTGAGCACGTTCCTCTGAATRAAAAGCAATTTTGAGGCCAAACAACCACCACCATCTAGAACAGCAAGAACTCCACGTTGCATTCTGCTTTTAGAAGGAAAAAAAAGTCTTAAAAGAAGTGGATTTACCCTCTGAGGAACTTCTGCTGGTGCCAAGARCTGCACCCAGAGCCTTGGGCTGTGCCACCAGCCCAGCCACTGCTAATCCTGAAGCCATCAGCAGAAGTGACACAGCCCAGCTGATCATTTCCTGAGCCACACAGAGAGCCTGCAGCACCTCAGAAATGCTGATTTCTCATCCTGGGCACAGGCACATCAAACAGCTGSTGCAGAGTTTCCCATTAACACTTGAGATTGCACAGGCTGGCTATTTTGTCAGGTAAAAATTAAGCCAATTTTTTCCCCCCAAATGCTGGATTTGTCATTTTTGTTGTCATTTTGTTCCCTGCAGGGGCAGGGAAGGGGCAGAGATGCCCCTGCTCCAGCAAAGCAGCCCTGAATAATTGGAGGTCAATGAGCTGAGCTGCCTGGGCTTGAGGGCACAACCTCATTCCCTGAAGGAATCCTGCCTTGGGTCTGTTTTCCACATCTCCAAAGTTCCCTGGACAAATTMTTGCCCCTCTTTTTCTAAAAACAACTTTGAAGAAACGTTTCCAGCACTTGTTTATAGTCACAAACTGAAATTTACTTGGAAAGAATCTAAATTTGTGATTTTACAAAGAAAAATCTAARTACCAATGCACAAATATTGAATTARCAATTTTCATTTTAAACTCATCTGCATGCCAGAATGTTCATGTTCACAGGTTCCAKTATAATGAAATATCTYTATTTTAATGMAATTTCTATGTATGARAAATACCTGCACACCCTAAAAACCYCTTTTTAATTAAAAGTGGCCAAGGCAAAGACAAGCACAGGTAAATGAGAAGTCACTGCTGCAAGAGGCTTCAAACCAAGTGTGACAAAGCAGCTCAGGGAGCACAGGAAATGGCATTTCAAAGGYATTTTCTTCCTTTTAACACCACAAACACCCCTACAACAAATCCTCAAACCCCACASAGAGGCACAAAATTCCTCAACAGATCCTATTTTGAATTATCATAATCTGTACACTCCTGATATAATGGACTGTGTGTTTGGATTTATTCCTTAATGCTCAGAGTTTGCTTGGAGTGAAAGTGGAGAAAATACCAACCCACCCCAAGGAAGTCATTCCTTAATTTAAACTGAATTTGCCATTTTTGATGCTGTTTTCGCAATGTCTGGATTTTTGTATGCAATGTTTCAGGTTAAAAAATAATCCTGAAATTCTGATAATTATGGAAATGGTCATGAAAGGCCAAAATTTGTTAAAATAAGTATTTTTTTAGCTGATTTCCTGCTGTTGTCTCTGCAGGCTTTCCTATCGCACCGGGCAGGACACGGCCAATTGTGACACGTGCAGGAACAGTGCATGCATCATCTACAGGTGGGTGGAAAACCCCAGTATTCCCACTCTTTCCTGGGAGAAAGCCATGGTTCAGTCACTGCTGCAGCCTCAGAGGTTGGCCTTGATGTTCCAATCAACACCACACAAATGGGACTCCTCCAAAGCCATAAATCCAAGCCCTGTGTGAGTGTGAATCACAGAGAGATGATTGAGGGCAGCAGAGCTGTGGGAAGTGTAACGAGCTGTGAGCTCTGGTTTTAAATTGCTGGGGGATTTAGGATATCCTGACCAACAAGTCAACTTCAGATTTACCTTTATAAACTTCTGTAGCTACTTTGGATTCATTTTTATGGCAGTAACAACTGGATTTGGGAAGTCAATTGGAGAGAGGGTCTGTAAAGCAAAGAGAACCAGATCCCATTGACAGTTTGAGAGTAAAATCAGGGATGGATGGGATTTTGGGCAGGAATTGTTCCCTGGGAGGGTGGGGAGGGGCTGGGATGGAATTCCCAGAGCAGCTGTGGCTGCCCCTGGATCCCTGGCAGTGCCCAAGGCCAGGTTGGACACCGTGGGACAGTGGGAGGTGTCCCTGCTCAGGGGCTGCAATGAGATGAGCTTTAAAATCCTTCCCAACCCAAACCATTCCCTGATTTTAYAAACTGACATTCCCACCCAGGCTTGTTTTCTTTGGCACATCCAGTGAAGGAATAACAGGCCCTGRGTGTGAGGTGAAGCCATCATGAGGCTGATGATGTTTCACACTCACAGCTTCACTGTCCTCCTTCTCTGCAGTCCCAAAAAGCTCACCTGAGTGTTTGCAGGTGAGGAGACAACAAACCCTCCCAGGGTTTCAGCAAAGCAGGCAGTGCTGCAAAACTGAGAGTGCACAGAGATGACAATTCCAGTGCAGACAAACTCAGATTAAGGCACCAATGTAGGATTTCCCCCTCACTCCTCCATTCTCTGCTCAGACAGCTTAAGGCAGAAGAGCTGGAGCTGTTTATTTATGGATTTTCCTCTTCACTGCACAGAAATAAAGGAAAAAAGGCTAAAAACCTCCCAGCTGTACCTTATAACCAAGCACAGAAGGGTTATGTGCAGGGATAGGAACCAATTCTTGTCTTTACTCCTCCTTTACAGCCAAGTTCAGMAGCACAGAAACACCCAAATCCTCCTGTGCCCCCCTGTCCTGTGCAATTCCAGCCTCAGAGCAGCTGGGGGTACAAAAGYACAATTCCAGCAGGGAATTATCCTGGTCCCAGCAGCTAGGAAAAAATCCAATTAGAAATTTTTACAAATCTTCATTTCTACTCAGTGGATTTCAAGTTAAGGAAACTTTCAGCTTCCATTCTTGCACTCAATGCAAATGGAATTTGCATTGAGTGCAAGAGTGGAAGCTGGAAGTTTCCTTTCCTTCCAGGAAAGGAGGTTGGGAGGATTTTCCTGTGGAGAGGGCAGATCCAGCTCCTCATTCCCACCTAAAATTCTTCTGGATATTCACCTCAAGCCACATTTGCAGGGGATGTTGGAGCAAAAAGCAGCTGAGCTTTGTGCCAGCTGAGCAGAATTCCTGCTGCAGGCAAGAGATGTGAAAGCAGAGAGGCAGCAAAGCAGGGGAAGCACAGAAAAGGGGATTGGGATTATGGAGACAGGATAAAGCAGAAGGGATAAAACCAGGAATTCAGGGATAAAAGCAGCCCTGGGATGAACTGGAGGAAYTTCTGCTCCTCCACAAGGCCCTGGCACCTCTGGGGAAAGGGCAGCAGTTCCTAAATCAGGCTGGGGTTAAACCCAGATGCTGCTTTTGCCAAGGGTTTGCACAGGAAATGCTGCAGGGAGGGAGCTGAGTTGTCTTTGGGAGAACAGGAATTAAAACTGCTCAAGAATCCCTGAGTTCTTGGAAGGCACTGGACCTGTCAGAGCAGGAGGTGCTGAGTCTTGAGCTCCTTTTCCCAATTAACACAGGAGAGACTTAAAATAAATATATAAATAACATATAAATTGATCCCTTATGGGATAAATCAATATTTAAAGAGAAACCCTTCACTCTGCCTGAACTGACTGGGTGGGTTTTTGGAATTTGATTGCACATTATAACCCTAAAAACAAATATTTACAGCTGTTTCAAACCTTTCTTTTCAAACAGCAAAGGAATGATTGAATTGCCCAAGTGCATCCTGAAGTGTCAGGTAGAGCAGGGGTGAGCAGGTGGAAATCTCTGGAATTAAATCCTTCCCCCTCCAGAGGAATTTCAGATTATTGAYAGAATGGAGCACAAAAGGCACAGACAGTGGAGAAGGCAACCAAAAAACCCTGCTGTGCTTTAAAGGGTTTTTAGCATCCAAAATACAAATATACTGTCAGGAATGAATTCTAAGAAGAGCCTTTTGGGAATACAGTTATTTTGCATATTAAACTTTTTTGCTAAAATTATTTCATATTATTTATTAATAATTATCTATTTATTAAAATTATTTCATCTTATTTTCTCTTTATATTAAGACTAATATATATTTCTTAGTACTAAAGAAAAAGGGAAACCAGGTTGCTTTCTCATTCTTYTAAAATAAACAGGAAACTGATCAAATATTAAACAATATCAAAAAGACAAATTAGCAAAACCTGAAGCTGCTTTGAAAATCAGGAGGAAAAGAAAGAAATCCCTATTTGGATATTCCATTTTCCTCAAAACTCTACTTATTTCCTCAAAATTTTCACTTATTTTAAGTTCAGGAACTTGGAACTGCAGCCCCAGGAATCACTGCCACCTTCTCTCACTGCCCCAAAGCTTCCTGAAAAATGTCACTAAAAATTATTCCTTGTAGCCATGTTCAGGCAGAATTTAAAATTAAAACGTGATTAAATTGTAAAAAAACCCAACCACTTTTATCATTTAATCCAGCAGTTTCAACAGTCAGGAGGTCACAGAACACTTCCAAAATCAYCTTCTACAAACACAACACAAATTTCTGTCTGATTTTGATGCACCTGGGACATTTTTAAAGACAGAAAAGAAGTATTTATATATTATATTAAAATTATATATTAAATATATATTATATCTTTTGTGTTTAAGACATTTTTATAATGTCATATATGAATATATCTAATATATAAAATGTATATAATTATCAATTAAATACTGACATATTTAAATACTGAAGTATTTAAATTAAAATTTTAAAAAATTCCCTCAAAGCTGTCTCAACCATTAATGTGGCTCTTTTTCTACTCCTTTAAATATTGATTTATGCTGCTGGTTTTTTATTTTATATTAATTTAAGGTGGCCTCTCACTAYCCAGCAGAAAATACATTATAAAAATCTATCAAATGTAATTCAGCACAAGTTAAAATATGGGGATAAAAGTTAACAGAGCCCACRTGGAAGTTCACTTTTAAAGGTGAGACACTTAAATATTCATTATTCAAATGAACAAATGTGGCAATAAAAGTGAGCAGAAGGCATCAATCCCTAGGACAGCAGCAGTGCAAGAAAATCAGGTGGTTCAATGCTGAGAATAGCAACTCTCATCACCTTTTTATTTCCTACCCACATTAATTAATTTACATTTTCTCATCTTATCTCTGGACTAGAAGCTGTTTATTGGGGAAAAACTGGATCTCARAGGCTCCTGAATGCTGGCAGAGCTTTGGAGGCCAGGCTGAGGTCCTGGCTGAAATAGGARATGAGGCAGAGATGGCTGGGAAGGGCATTAAGCTCATTTTCAAGTGATTAGTGCTGATCTGGATCCCATTTTTCTAATGCTGTGTCATCCAATTAATGTGACCCACGAGGAGACACAGAATTCTGTCACTCCTGCTTCATGCCCAGGGTTCAGAGCTCTGAGAGCCTGCAGGATTTCAGCATGGAAAGGGAAGTTCAGGTGTCAGCTGGAGGGGAAGGAAAAAGGACTTCCCTGGAGGCAGAAAGAGGAAAAAGGTGCTCAGAGGCTGTGCAGGCTCCAGCCCTGGAGGTGGCAAGAGACAAGGGGAGGAAGGACCTGGAGCTGCTGGGATGAGTGCAGGATGAGCAGAGGGGTGGAGCAGCTCTGCATGGGGAAAGGCTGGGAGAAACTGGGATTGTTCAGCCTGGAGAGGAGAAGCTTTGGGGTGAGCTCATTGTCCCTGCCAGTGCCTCAAGGAGCTACAGCACAGATGGAGAGGGACTACAGGAGTCTGCAGTGCCAGGACACAGGGAATGGCTTCCACTGCCAGAGGGCAGGGAGGGATGGGATTTGGGGCAGGAATTGTTCCCTGGCAGGGTGGGGAGGGGCTGGGATGGAATTCCCAGAGCAGCTGTGGCTGCCCCTGGATCCCTGGCAGTGCCCAAGGCCAGGTTGGACACTGGGGCTGGAGCAGCCTGGGACAGTGGGAGGGGTCCCTGCCCAGGGAGTGGGAATGGGATGGGCTTGAAGGTCCCTTCCAACCCAACCCACTCTGTGATTCCATGATTCTGATAAATCCCCCAGCAACCCCATCCTGAAGCTGGATTTCTCTGATTCAGCAATTCCCCAGTAAGCACCAGCCCATGAGCAGCTCAAAGCTCAGAGTGATTCATGACAACAACGTGTGACTGTGCTGGCAAAGAAGAAAACCCATCCACATCTCAGAGCCTGTTGCTCCAAACCCTCCCACAGTCCATATGCTTAATCCCAGTGSTTCTCACTCCTCAAATTCTGCTTTCAATCCCTCGTACAGCAGCTAAATTAGAGATGCTTCACTGCTGCCTGCACCCAAAAATTAAACTCATTAATATATACTCACAAACAGAAAAGCCAAAAGCAGAAAATTCATCACACCAATGCCTCAGATCCCCTGAAGGGGCTCCAGGAGAGCTGGAAAGGGACAAGGGATGGAGGGACAGGACACAGGGAATGGCTTCACTGGGAATGGGTGGGATATTGGGAATAAATCCTTCCCTGTGAGGGTGGTGTCAAAATAACATCATCCAAGGGCTGCTAGTTGATTTTATCTGGCCCAGTTTCCCTGGGAAGGACAGCACTGATACACAGGCAACTGCCCTAAAATGGCAAGTTCTGGTTGCAAACCTTGTAAGTCTGCAGTGATTCTGGGGAGAAAACACAAATATTTATCACAAATAGAATTTTTCTGCTTGTAGCTGTTGAGAAAAACAGCTGCTCTGTTTGGAGGAAGAATTTGGGATGAAAAACTCTGACTCAGTGCTCCAAATGTAACAAATGTAGGGAAGTGAAGCTTTAGGATGTCCTGACAAAGTGTCACAAAGCCAAGATCTCTGCCATTAAATAATGTTTAAGATTTGTCTCTTGTTTCTGTAGGGCTTGTTCAGAATTGTCACTCTATTGAAAAATATGGTTCTATTATTAAAGAAAAAAAAAATGCTTCAGAAGCAAATAATTCAGTGTGTGATGCCAGAGAACAGGAGAGTCCTGGATAATTAAATTAATGGAGTTATTATGGGCAGGCTTAAGGGACAAAATCCAAGTCTGAAAGTGAAAAGGGGCACAAGGCAGGGAGGATATTTCAGGAAAAGGTCACTGGGAGAGAGGACAGGAGGAGATGCTGAGGGGACAGAAATAGCACTGAGCAGAACAGGAGTGGCTCAGCAGTGACAGAATCAAGCTCAGAATGCAGCTCGATAACAAAAACACCACAAAACCCTGCAAATATGGAATATTTGATGAATTTAATCCCAGTAAGTGGCCAAGGCAAGGTTGGACAGGGCTTGGAGCAACCTGGGATAGTGGAAGGTTGGAACTGGATGATCCTGAAGGTCCTTTCCAAGCCAAACCTTCCTGGGAATCTGTCCCCAATAATGATTAGTAGTGTTTCATATGACTGATGTAGAATTAAAGAGTAAAAATAAAGTCAGCTGTAGATAATACAGAAAGATACGTGAAAATGTTCTTTAAAAAATCAGGTTTTTGTCTTCTTTCTGCAGCACAAA
>CADDXX010000884.1:0-33894 GCA_902810485.1 Alauda arvensis | reverse complement strand
TTAATCCCAGTAAGTGGCCAAGGCAAGGTTGGACAGGGCTTGGAGCAACCTGGGATAGGGGAAGGTTGGAACTGGATGATCCTGAAGGTCCTTCCCAAGCCAAACCTCCCTGGGAATCTGTCACCAATGATAATTAGTAGTGTTTCATATGACTGATGTAAAATTAGAGAGTAAAACTAAAGTCAGCTGCAGATAATATAGAAAGATATGTGAAAATGTTTTTTAAAAAAATCAGGATTTTGTCTTATTTCTGCAGCACAAACAGGGATAAATTAAAACCTAAGTTTGCAATCAAATTATTTGCCTGATGGAGCAACTCCATTAAAACACCTCCAGTGCTGGATAAATTGRTACTGACAGACACCAATCAATTATTCTGCAAAATTTACAGTTCTAAATGCTGAAATAACACAAGTGGTTTTCCTTCAGCCTCTTCATACCCTTCAGAAGGAAAACATTTCCCTTGGCTGTGAAGAGCTGGAAGCAGATCTGTGCTGCAGCAGCAAAAGGCAATAACATGGGGCTTGTCAGAAGGACCAGAACTAAGATGCTTTTTCTTTCCTGAGACCTATCTTTAATAGAGATTGATTATATTAAAAATTACTCTCTTCAGCAAGGGGGTTTTATAACAATTTCTTYTTTTTTTACAGCAATTTCCAGCAGCTCTTAAGAGCTTCCCTGCAAGAATAATGTTTGAAAGGAGTAAAAATGAGCTCTGGCAATGCCAGAGCTGAAAGGATTTTTTTTTTTTCCCCAAAAAAAATTTATACTGAGAGAAAAAAAAAATCAGATACAATACATGCTAAATGCTGCACTTGAAATAAGGATTTAGTGAGCTCTTAGACTTCCTCATTCCAAGGTTTTCTGTGTCTCACTGACAGAATTCCTGTGCTGGGACATTCCCAGTGAGCTGATATCCACATCGCTATGCCTGTCCTATGCCCCTTTTGAACTTACCCTTTCCATTCTATTTATTATTTGACTTCCTTAAATTAAGCACTTAGACGTTGGGCTAATTAAATCTTTGTTACCATCATAATTAATGAGTGCTTTCTTCTCCCCATTTGCAGCGTGGAACTGGATTTTAAACAGCAAGAAGACAAACTCCAGCCAGTTTTGAGAAAACTTCATCCTATTGAGGAAACTCAGGTTGCACCTTTGCCTTATTCTCAGGAGAGCTACTCCTCCACTCCCAAGCAAAAATCCAAAACTGAATCAAAAAAGCACGGAAGATGGAAACTCTGGTTCCTTTAACCCAAGTCCATGACGTGTGGAGTTCAAGGCCTTCTTTGACAAATCTCTGGAGCTCTCTCCATCATCTCTGACGGGATCTTGGTGGCAGGAGGAGGCTCCTGGCAGCGTGCAGTCCTCACCGCGCGTACCAAAAAGGCCTTTGTAGCGAGGGACTCACGGCCAGGAGCAGGGCCTGGGCATCCCCCTGCCCACTTCTGCCTGCAGTTTGCCAGTGTGGGATGGAAAACCTCAATGGGAAYTGGGACAAAGATGGGAAGTGAAACTGTTCCCCTCCCCTCCTCGGATCCGGAGGCGTCGCGCTGCGACCTGTGAATGGTGGGAGCCTTCTGGGGGTCTGGGTTGTTGTCTCTGCACAACAACGAGGGGGTGAAACRAGCAGCAAGCCTTATGTCTGCAGTGGTGTTCAGTTTCCCAGCTCCACGTGGATGGGGGAGTGCAGTTTTCAGCACAGAATTCCTGGACAAAGCACAATTCTTCCCCGCGGCCGCGCCCATCTCCAGACGTGACTGTGGTGTCTCCTCTGCCTCCATGCGATGTAGAACCCACCCAGCTCTCACATCTCCGCCTCATTCCTGCTCCAGCTGTGTCCTCATCACCACAAGAACCCCTTCCTGCTGCTCAGCCCCAGCAGCCAGGAAACCTCCCAGAGATCAGGCCCAGCCTTCCAGCACCTCCAGCTCACGGATCAGACCCTCAGTGTCACCTTGGAAAGGTCTCGATCACACAACAAGGAACAAAACCCAGGACAGACCCATCCCAATCCCAGTGGTGGCCTTGGCCATGGGTTAGTGATTTTTTGGCTTTGGAAAACCTCTCCACTGCTGCAGAAGGAGATGTTGAGGCTGCAGCACTGCTTGGAAGGAGCTGAAATCTGAAATGCTGTTTGTTTATTTATTTATTAAACCTCTCAGATGGGCTTCCCAGCTTATTATCATTTATATCTCCATCTATTAATTGTACTCAGTAATTGAAACACTTTAGGGGAGAGATGTGAATCAGATTTTTCCTGATTTGGTTTGGGTTTTTTCTTTTTTTGAAATGGCACTTAAAATTTTGCTCTGACTTATAAAYTGCAGCTTTTCCTTTAAGTATTTGCTACTGTCATTAAAGTTGCATCTAAAATGACCATTGGTGGAAAAATTCCTCATGCTAGAAGTGGCCAGGGAGTGGGAATCTTATCTTTTGTTTTGGTTTGGGATTTTTTTCCCTAAGGATTTCAGATAATTTGAGTATCATCTGACAAATTGGGTTTGAAATTGCATCCCCTGTAGCAGCAGGAAGGAACAAATTCTGCAGCCTTTAGGTGCAAGGTCCATGATCATGAATTTGCACATACCACAAATCTGGGGAAGTGTTTTTCTCTTACACCGTTTCTCCTCTTAGCTCAGCATCCAATTTATTCCTGGGAGGAAACTGGAGGAAAAGAAMTTAATTTTTTTCCCCCAAAGAGCAAAAAAAAGCAAGTTAAAATGTGAAAGGAAATGCAGAAGGTGCCTATGGCCAGCTCARTGTTTGCAGTAAACCTTCAAGAGGGCTATGAGCTTTTGCACAGAAGCAAATCCTGAAATCCTCTGGTGGGAGTTGAAGGATTRAGGAAGGTGATCCTGTACACCAGGAAGGAAGTGCCATTGTTTCACGTGGAAAAAAAAAAAATCCATGTTTCATGTATTTTATATTGTTTTTAACTAAAATATAGAACTGTTTACAAGACAGCCCATGTAACATGGCTTAGAAACCCAAATATTTTAAAAAAAAACAACTTTCTTTTTTTCCTAAGCAGAAAGGACTCTTAAAAAATGGGCAGAATAAGGAAAATACAGCAGTGTTCATGATTAAATAACCTTCCTAACTCATGCACTCCTCCATGCTGACAGGCCTGGTGTTTGGGGTTTTTTAAAGGAACTCAACCTTTAAAAGCATCTCTCCATGGCAATCAATTCCCAARCCCTCAGTAGCTTTGTGTGTGCAGGGACCCTGCCACAAACCCCACCTGTCCCTGCTTCCTGACTGATCCACAGGAGAAGAGGGAGGAAACTCCAGCTGGAGAAACAAAGAGCTCAAAGGGAAAGTTCTCACAAAGGCGTGTTCTGTACATGTCCAGGCTATTTTCTTAAGAAGTTGCAAGATTTTTAATTTTTTACATTTTTTTAAACCTGGGGGAAGGCTGACATTTCCCATAGAGTCTTGCTTCCAACTGACACCTGCTGTTCTCTGCTCCCCTCCGATGTACTTTGTAATAAAATGTTTTTGCAAGTGTGGAAAATGTATCATAATTGTATTGCCTTTAGAATCACTCAGGCTCAGGTTAGACAGACACCAAGAGAGGAAAAAAACAAACCTAATTCTTTAGAGCTTTTAGTTCCATGTGACAGAGCTGTTTTCACCCTCATGGTTTTCATCCTGGAGGTTCTAATGAGGAAAATGCATTTTGGTTTTCACTGTGGCTTTGCTGCATTCACTGGCAGTCCCCTGCACTTCATACACTGATTTTCCCAGCTGCACTTCTCCCATCTCCTGCTTCRAAATACTTTTTAGCCAATAAATACTGCAGTGATTTTACATCCCTTGCTCTTGGCTGAGTCCTTATGATTCCCACACAGCAGCAGTTGAATTCTTTGGTTTGGAACTATGAGGGAAACACTATTCCTGTGAGTAGCACTTGGTTTTCTTAAAGATTAAAAACAAAAATCACTGTAAAAAGACTTTAAAAAAACAGGATAAACTGGAAAAAAAAAAAACCAAACATGATTAAAACTGGAAAATCCATGGGTACAAAGTGTTTGCTTTTTCTTGCCTAAAATGCAAAACCAATGTCCCTGCCTTTAATTACACTCCATGCTTTAAAGGTTAAATCACTTTTTTCAATCAAAAATTTCATGAACTTCCCAACCAAGTCAGCTGTTAGATGACAGCAGGACCTGTGTTACCACATGTTATATATTGCTGCTGGAATTGAGTTGGAATTTAACCAGACTGTCACTAAAAATCCAACTGAACCAACACCATTTTGCCTGGGAGAGCAAAAGGGACTGCATGAAGATTCTGAATATTCCATCAAAGCCATCTGTGGTTCATTAAAGTAACTGGAGTGCTACAAATGTGTCCATTTGCTGAGGTGAGTGCAGCTCCTTCCCACAAACAGGGAATGGTTTGACACCACAGGAAAAGCTCAGTATCAGTGATGGAATAAAATCATGGCCACCATCCAAATGCCTCTTCAGTTTCAGTGAAATCAGCTGGCAATATGTAATATTTGAGTGATTTTGGAAGAGAAGAAAACATAACTCAATAAAKTATTTTTACATGGAACAAGTCTGGTGAAGAAAACGAGGTTTTCTCCCCATTTTGGACTCCATGAAGCCTGACCTGGACAGATTTTAAGGCCCAGGAAGATGATTTACATCCAGATTCAACTCCTGAATAACCAACTGCAGCCCCAGAAGCCTCCTGTGAGCATTATAACTCTTGTTTCAGGATTGCACTTGGATTTTGCAGCCTTCTGGAGAGGCCTCCAGCCTGGGAGTGCCAAGAGATGGACAATCCACCACGGTGATTGACTGATTGATTGATTATCAAACATTCCCATCAGTGCCACTCTGCCCCCATGACCCTGGTCACTCTCCTGGTGYCACCTGCACCCCACAGAGACTGCCCCTCTCAGTCTCCATCCAGAAACCTCAAGAGATTCCACAAACCATTCCACAAACCCCTTTTTTCTCCTTCTGATGGCTCCTGCATCATTGCTGTTCTGGTGTCACCTCATCCCAGAGCACAGAGGGGAAACAGCAGAGTGGAGAGGATCCCACTCATCAACAGCATCACAAAATCCTGTCCAGTGCTTCCTACTCACCCCCCAACATCCAAAATAATCCATTTTCATGGTCACAGCACTGACTTTGCTCCCCACACACCTCTGGATGTTTTCCAGAGCCCCTCTCCTTAAGGACACACTCTTGGAAGTTAAAACCACAGAACATGGAATGGTTTAGGTCAGAAGGGACCTTAAAGACCTTAAATTCCAACCCCAATCTTCCCCTGGGCCAGGAGGGGAAATTAAAGAGCCTGGTTCCCTTGGCTTTGGAAATGAGGCCCATCCCAAGCTGCTGACACGAGGAGAAGGAGCAGCCATGGATCATTTTGGAGCTGCCATGGATCATTCTGGAGCAGCCATGTCCTGATTTACTGCAGGAGGCTGAGATGTTGCCTCATGTGGAACCCAACGTTGTCCRAAAGCCACCAGGAAAGGCAAGAAATGGTTTCAAACCACCCAAAGGCTCAAGGAAGTTTGCTCAATTT
Organism: Alauda arvensis; assembly: GCA_902810485.1. Classification (NCBI taxonomy): domain Eukaryota; kingdom Metazoa; phylum Chordata; class Aves; order Passeriformes; family Alaudidae; genus Alauda; species Alauda arvensis. The sequence goes on along the minus strand of CADDXX010000884.1, from coordinate 28,344 downwards.
GCTTTTCCTTCAGGCAAYGTGTTCCTCAGCAAGAAAGGTTTTGTGGTTTGTTTTCCAGGTGACTTCTCACCCTGCCAGGAGCAGCAGCAGCTCAAGGCAGCAGCAAAATTACCCTAAACCAGGCAGTGTGGAGCAGCAGGACACAGCTCAGCACCCTCAGGCTGCACCCTGCACTAATAACCATCATTCTATAAAATAAATATCAATAATTATAATATTGGAATCTTCTACTCAGCACATGGATCAAGTAAAAACCACCAGTGAGATGCAGAGAAGGAAAAACAGTCCAAACCAATGAGGATTAAAAATTCTTTTGCTACCAAAACTGTCAAATCAGATTTTAAGCTTATCATTTATATTTCATTTTACTTAATATCTGGTTCTTCTCCTTGCAGCTGCTGTCCTATTTCAAGGTAATTCCCTTTTGAAGGTACAGGACAAAACTCACTTTTGATTTCATCAAGGAGCTCACATTTGAGGAAGATAAAAATGAAAACCAAAGGTGCAAAGCCAAAGGGGACCATTGGAGAATCCTTCCAGTTCCAGGCTGTAGGAAAAGCTCATCCTGTAATTAAAACTTCTCACTTGAGAATKAAATCCTTGAATTCCTCCACTGCTCATAAACTGCACTGTGCAACACCAGGTTTTGGATGGAGGTGGTATCACTAAGTATTTTACCAAGGAGAAAACATGCCAGCTTCAGGACACCAACAGTTACATTTACAGAATACAAAACTGGTTATGTCCTGTGTTTTACTTCTTTTAAAGAAATTATTTAAATTTCTTGAACTCTGTCAGATATTTCCAATTCCTTCCTTCCAGTCACCCTGTGTGGTTAATTCTCTGCTACAGGTAAAACTTAAAAAAAGAAAAGTCACTGCATCATTTCAACCCAATCTAATCCAAGACAGGTCAGGCTGTGCTTTCTAATTATTATTATTATTATTATTATTATTCATTTTACTCCTCCTACTTTGCTGACACCATAAAAATGAGTTGTGGCTGGTTATTTAACAGGGGAATCTCCTCAGCAAGGGCTGCATTGTAAGGCAGGAGTAAGTAGTGATTAAAAACCCCTGAAATCCCAGTGTTCATGAGCTGATTGCAGAGGCTGTGTGAGGAGGGGTTTCCCAGGCTCTGCTCAGCAGCACAATGCACATCTTTGATTTCACTGTTCTGAGTTCAAACACATACACAAGTTTTCAAATCTGCTCCAACTGCAAAAGGCATAATTAACATTTTTAAATATCACCTGAATCACGTTTCATCAAAACAACAATTAACTCCCATTCAGCCTGAAAGTGAGGAAGTTAAAATAACACACAAGTCTTTTCACTTCCTTGCACTGCTGCTGCATCCCAGCTCTGGAATGTTCTGTAGGAATGATCTGTTTGGAACCATTTCCCCACAGAGCTGGTGGATYCCCAYCCCTGGAGGTGCCCAAGGCCAGGCTGGACAGGGCTTGGAGCAGTGTGGGACACTGGAAGTGTCCCTGCCATGGCAGGGGTGGCACACAATGAGCTTTARGCTCCTTCCAACCCAATCCATCCTGGGGTTCTGTGACTTCCTGCTCCAGCAATGGATCTGGAGATCCAGCATCCCTTCCTTACAGCAAAACACTAATGTGGATACCAAAACTGAGCCAGGGGATGATGCAAAAAGATAAAATGGAATTGCAGCAGGTTTGCCACCACGAGCACCCCCAATGCCCAGGGAATGGGCAGCAGGACATGAGGAAGAGCCCTGTAAAAGCCAAAAATCACTGTGTGCAACTGCAGGGAGAATTTAAACTGGGAAGGAAAGAGCAGACAAAAACCAAGTTGCTGATGGACTCATCCAYCTGATTTACAATTAACCCTGCTGTGAGAAATCAGTGCATTGAGCCAGACTGACCCAGAGTGATGCAGAACTGAGGGACAAGAGCTCAGACACAGCCCAGACCTGGCCCACTTGGACCAGTTTCCACACTCAGATCCATCCCCATCTCACATCAACAGCCCTCACTACTTTTTTCCTTATTTTTAGTCCAATATTAATTAATTAACAGTGGAAAAATTCAAGTGTAAGGCTTTAAAATCACAGTATTAAGTCAATAGAGTTTCTTGCACCAGTCCTTCCTGTGACTATAACTTTGGCCTCTGTTCTTCAGTCATTTGGACACTTACCTTGGTTATCTCAGTTCAAGTCAGAGAGACAAGTAAATGCTTGTAATGCAGTAACAACAGGCAAATCTCATTTCCACACTTCTCAGCTGGCTAATTACCAACACTGCATCATTGTGGGGCACACAGATATCAATCCTGCCTCATCACCTGCTCACAGATATTTTTCAAGCATTTCTTTTTGTTCTTCCCCTATACCAACCACAGCAAAATGACCAGGCAGAGCTTTCCTGAGCACACAGAGAGGGAAAGGAGGCTCTGATTGCTCTGGGTCACCTGGGATTGCAGTGCTGTCACAGGCAGGTGTGAGAGAGGTGTTTGAGTTTACTCACAATGAGCTCGGAGTCCCTGCCCATGGAGATCACAGTCCTGTTCACTGTCCTCAGCAGGTTCTCCATGATGATCTGCACATGGCGCTGCGTGGGGCCCTGGGGACAAGGGACAGATCAGTGACAGCCACAAACAGACCCCAACACAGCTTCTGTGCTGCCTTCCAACCCACCTGTCTGAAAACTCARTAAAACAGCACCTGCTGTTGATCAAAACGGGTCTCCCACTTGAACCAAGTGTTATTTTGGTTACTGATAAATTAAAATGTGCTGTTGCAATGTCAGTGAAAAGCCAAGACCCTGGAAATGACATTGAATTACCCATTCATTTTCTTCCCCCAAGCCATTTTTCCAACATCAAACCCCCACAGGCATCACCAGACTGAGGGGGGCTCTGCAACAGCTCAATTAAAAGGAAGRGAAAAGCAGAACAAAACTCTCATGAAGGAACTGCCAATTTCACTCAGTATTAGAARCAATCCACCACTACTTTTGAAAGAGCTGAAATGAAATATTTATTACAAGCAGCTTTTAAGGACAAGCCCAGAAACTTCACACAGAATGATGGGCAAAAAATGGAGCCAAGAACACAACAAAGAGGAAGAAACTGATGAGCTTTGCTGCACTCTTTCACTTTATGGATGAGAAAGATTTTTGCATGTTGGAAGGACAATCCATCAGCAGCACAAACTCACCCAGGRACTGGCCCTGCTGCCAGGACCTGCCTGGGACAGGTGGAGCTGCAGGTGAGCTCCTACCAGGGAGAGAAACAGCCAACAGAGAGTGACAGCAGCAGCCAAAAACCAGAACCAAACTCCTCCTGTGAAACAACCCCCTCTCTGAGCTGCTTCCAAAAACAAACAAAACCAGAGCAAAGCCCAAAGAGCCCACAGTTAAATAAGATGCCAGAGAGGATGTGAGCAGCTGACCCCTGAGGTCCTTTCCAGCTGAGTTAGTGCATGATGCTACACAGCACTGAAGGCTCAGGCAGCAGCAGCAGCCCAAATTTTAGGAGAGCATCAAATCACTGCAGCTCTCTGGCAAAACACCAATRTTTGTATGTTTGTTGAGGTCAGGAGAAAGCAAAAAACAAAGTATTATGCACAAAAAAAAAAGGGATATTACACATGCTGCATGTCTGGGAACCATGTCAGCTACAGCACAGCTCAAATGMACATTTCCCAAAATGCCCATGGGAGAGAAGAAAAAGCAGCAAAACAAAACATTTTCCACCTGGAAGAGGCCAGGCACAGTAAATGAAGAAGATTTCACTCCTAAGGATATTTATTTATTCACTATCTAACCAGAAAAGCTGCACTGGATGTGCCTCAGAAACAGCAATGCAGTGCTGCATGTGATGTGTGAGAGGCCACACAACACATCCTCATCCCTGGGAAACTAAAAGTTGGGAATGGCTGGTTAGGAGGTTATAGAAATAAAAAAWTCCMAAGCTTCAGGAGTTACCTGCTTAASTCACTTGACTACAATAATTTCTGTGAAGTGTTACTGGTCACAGAGCCACCCTGCACTCACCACATCTTTCTTGTAGAGCACTTCCAGGATGTTACTCAGCAACTGGCAGCAAGCCTCCAGATCTTCCTGTCTCTCCAAGTGATACTTGAGCTGGTCTGTCATTGTTGGCAGCAAGATTTCCCTGCAGTCTGCACACAAAACACGAGGTTACAAACACAGGGCCTCCAGGCTGATGTGCTTCAGTGCTTACATAAGACACCAAAAAAAACAAAAGAATCAGGAAAAATAAATTAACTTGCAGCTTTTCAACCAAAACCTCACCTCACCTTAAAAACTTCTGGCTCTGAACTGCTCCAACCTTTGACCATTTGCTCCTATTAAACAAAAAATTAGAATTCCCTTCCTTGCTCAAGTACTCAGACTGCTCCTACATGGARGGAATCACCAGGTCAGAATTAATTACTAATTATCCATATAAATGTCAGCCCAGTGAACAGCCTGGCTCTGCAGATTTGCTCTGGGATCACAGCCTTGTAATTTGGGAAACTCCAGGATCTGTGGCTTCCTGAATTTTGGACTAACATGGAAAGGAAACAGCAGATTAAGCAAAGCCCCCCAGGGCAGAGGGGTAAATGCAAACTGTCCCCAAATGCAGGCCAGGGCAAGAACCCCAAAGCCCAGCTGCACAGAACGTGTCTCAGCAAAGCCTGGGAGGTGAATCAGTCTTTAATAACTGTAAAGTCCCCTAATTGGAGGGGTGAGAATGCTCCAGAGCCCTGCTAAGCCCCCCAGGTAGGGAGGGGGCACAGAGCAGTTCAATACCTGAGTCACCTCTGAGTTCCCCTGGCTGCAGCCACTCATCACTGGGGGAGGAGGCCAAGCTGCATTTCTGAGACAGGAGAAGGGATGGATGTGTCCCAGTGCTGCTCTGGAACTGCACACCAAGCACAGAGCTCTGCTCCCCTGGGTGAGCTGACAGGGCTCAGCTCCCACCTGGGGCTGGGGACAAACATGGGGACAACAAAAGGGGCTGGGAACTGGACAAAATCACCCCAGGGGGATGAGGAGCAGCTGAGGGGAGAAAAGGAGGCTCAGGTGGAACCTYCWGGCTCTGCACAACTCCCTGCCARGAGAGAATATTGAGTGAGGGACACWGGGAATGGCTTCCCACTGCCAGAGGGCAGGGATGGGTGSGATCTTGGGCAGGAATTGTTCCCTGGCAGGGTGGGGAGGGRCTGGGATGGAATTCCCAGAGAATCACAGAATTTCCAGGTTGGAAGAGCCCTGTAAGATCATCGAKTCSAAGCCATGTTCTAACACAGGAGCTCTGCTGGAGGTGAACACACACCATGAATCTGTGTCAATAAAGCCATTTTATTCCTTGGGACACTGATAAATCCATTTATTTTATGGATCATTTAGTTCATGCAGGCAAAGMCATTTCACCTGTGCTCAGTAACTTKGTTTCCACTCCACAGCTCCTGAGYTGAGTCAGAACTGAACAATRAGAACTCCTAKAAATGCTGGCTGTTGTCTACCAACATTCAACARACTCAAATTCCTCCTGGAAAATCCCTGGATTTTCCCTTTCAACCTCCAGCAGCTCCACAGCTCACCTGGCAATCAGCTGGAAGTCATTTGGAAAACAAAGCTACAGCAAATCCAAACAACTCCACGGGACAAAACAAAGCAGAGAAATCAATAKAATAATTAAATTATTCTTGAGGACMCCAYTTTACCCAACACCAGTAACTCCACCTGCATACCACCACCTCCTTCTCCTTGAAAATCCAGCACTTCAGGGCTGAATAATTTCAAATAATTTCAGAAGTGAAGATAAACCCTGGACTTGCTGTTTCTACCAAATGCTCATGGTGACACAGGTGGTAAACTGTTTTTCAGAGATTGTAAAAGTGGCATAAAACCACCACAACACCAATCCACCAAGATTTTTGTAAATTGGACCCATCAGAATTTGATTTGTCAGCACTCAGCGGTCTCAGCCCYTGTGATGTGAGAGCAGAATCCTTGCAGAGCTCCCTTCCCACTGAAGCAGGGCCTATTTGCTCCCTCATTACCTCCCCTGRCAGCACACAAACACTTGGTTTGGCTCAGTTTAACCTGCAGCCAGCCTGRAAAAGCACCAAGGCTTTCCCCTCAAAGGAGGGAATCTGCAGGACAAGTGCCTGAACTGATCTTGCACTGGCCCATTAATGGGGGAGCAGGAGATGATCAGGCATGGATGAGCAGCACCCTCTGAGAGGTTTCTGTGCTGCTTCCCTGCAGCCAGGGAGCAGCTCCAAGGCACACAGAGGACATCAAACACCTCCATTTCCCCCACACCAGYTCACTGAGCACAAAAGCTGAATTAATGATTTCTGATCAACCCCAACACAGAGTTACAGCASAGGCCAATCACGTGGCTGCTCTGTGCCCTTTTAAAATAACATCACAGGGGTTTTGTCATTTTGCACTTTCACTTCTTCACCTTTTATTACTTGCAGTGTCAAYTGGGATTCTCCTCATGCCCAAGGCCAGGCTGGGTGGGGATGGAGCAGCCTGGGACASTGGGAGGTGCCCAGGGGCTTCAAGGTCCCTTCCCACCCAAACCAGGCTTGGGTTTTGATTGGAAATCTTGTATTCCCACTGGAACACCCTTATCACATCCCAGGCTCCACAGGGCTGGCAGGAGGAGCCTTGGGCTGCAATTCAAGATGTAACCAAACGTGTGTGTCCTGTTGTCATCTGCTGAAACCACTGGGGAGGGTTTTCTTTATCTCTTCCATGGCCCATCCCTCATCACTCCAAGGTGGATCTCTGCTGTTAAACCAGCTGTGCAGTGTTCTTTATCCCTTCCAGGACCCATCCTGCCTGCAGGGATCTCTGCTGTCCATGGGGCCATTGGGGCTCCCTGCAGGGCTGAGAAAATTCCATCATCCCCTGGGGAGAGGCTGCAGCCAGGGGAAGGAGCCCAGCATTCCCAGCTGGATAAACCCTGAGATTGGGAACCCCAGCACAGCCCCTGTGTGCTCTGGATCCCAGAGGAGCCCAGACCCATCTCAGCACCACTGGAACTTCAGAGGAAACTCCACCCTCCTACAGGATCCTCTCTGCTCCAACAGAGCCCATCTGGCACTGCAGGAGGGCTGGACTGGACTGATACCAACACCCTGAGCAGCAGTGCCAGGTTTTGTTCTGACTCTGACAGAGTTTTCTTTTTGTTTGTATTTTACACTATTACATTTTTAATATGCCTAGTAAAGAGCTGTTATTCCTATCCCCACCTCTTTGCCTGAAAGCCACTTCAATTTCAAATTTATAATAATTAGGAGGGAGGTGGTTTGCATTGTCCATTGCAAGGGAGGATCTGGCTTTTCCCTGGCAGACACCTGCCTGTCCAAACCAGGACAGGAGGAGACAGGGACAAGAGGGGGGACACTGGAGACAAGAGAGGGACCAGGACAGAGGGACAGGAGCCTGGGGCTGAGGTGCTCACCGTGCTGGGTGAAGAGGTCGCTGTGCACGATCTCGATSAGGCAGTAGAGTTTCTGGATGGTCAAACGGCTCACAGGCACATTCAGGATGAACTCTGTGAACAGCTTGCTGCACACACACACAGGGAAAGCAAAAAACACATTAAACTCCCTCCCCACAGCCATGGAAAATCATCCAGGAATAAAGAACCCCACACAGCTTGGTGCTTTTGGATGAGCAAATTCGGGTTTGAGACATAAAAACCTAAATTAATCAGAGAATCATTATTATTTTCAAAAAGAAAATTTGGAAGTTTTCCAATCATTTCTTCAGTTTTTAATGTAATTTCTGTTGTCCCCTCCCTTGTATCTCAGTTTCAGACTCTTTGTCAGAGAGTTTCACTCAAGGTTTTAGGTTTCAAGTTTCCCTGCCTGTGCTTCACATCAATCAGCACATTGGTGATGATGGATGCCAAAAATCAGGTGGTAATTAACAGTGTGAGCTACCAACAAAAAAACTAACCATTAAAAAAATATATTTTTGAAAAATAAACCATTTAAAAACCCCAGAAATGGCCATTTTAGGATAAGGCACCAYCACACTCATCAGCTGGCCTCCCACCAAATATTGACAAGACTTCTCAGTAATTTTGCATCCCTTCCTAAAATCTTGGTTCTTTACTTTTCCTATTGAAACTTCACTTCCAATGAGAGGGCAACCTCAATTTAAATACTACCAGGATTTAGTTGCAATTTGTATTGCTAATACCAAAGAATAAAATGTAATATTTGGGGTAAAACAGGCTAAGTCCTGCATTTTCCTTTCTTTCCCCAGGAATTTTGCTGTCACATACCAAAGATATMATTTAATCCACAAATCTAAGATTAAAAATCTAGATTAAATATTATTTAGTTACAAATCTGAACTTGCTAAGCCCAGGGAAGTGTAGATGGAAAGCACTTCACAGTCCAGGCAAGCAGAAGGTGAATGTCAGCTTCCTCAGGCCACTGGAACATGAGACTCAGATTATATTTAATATTTTTACCCCTACTTTCTCTCTTTTCCTCCTTCTGACATATCAAGCCCACAGATATAAAATCAGACAAAAGTTAGAAGGGTTTGTGCAGTAAAATCAGATTTCAAATGTGGGGCTTTTTCAGTTTGTAACACCACCATGAAAATTAAAAGTGTATTTTTCTCTTTAAGCTAAAAGTTCTCCTAAAAGACCAGTTTTTATTTGGTTTTTCCACAGCTTTTTTTTCCTCAATCATCTTATTGTCTTTTTTATTTACTAACAGCACTGCCATGTTTATGAGCTACTGAGACATGGATCCAGCAATAAGGTTCCCTGAATTATTTATTATTTTATTATTTATACTTGAAAGAGTGAAGCATCACAGCCCAGCTTAAGAGCCTTGATGGCAGCTGCCTGATTAATAATTCTTGCTAATGGTTTGTATTGCAAAGTTTGTCAGGCATTTGTTAAACATTATTTTTTAAAAAACAGGCATTTTAAAATACCTGCAAGGGACTACAAAAATAGTAAAAAAACCAAATGTAATAAATCCATATTTCACTGTCTCAGGAGGTATTTCTATATTTTTATGTACTTTTGTACCTTTATAAATAGCATAGATAGACAGTAGTAAGAGATAAAAAGTAGAAATATATAGCAAATGTTTTTCTATTGCTATATATCATATATTTCATATATTTGTGTGTATATTATATATATTATACATAATATTTATTATTCATAAATATTTATATGAAATTAACACTCCACACTTAATTAACTCTACTCACCTGAGTTCCTTGGGATCAAACACCAATTTCACATCGTTGACAATTGCTGGCAAGTATTTAAGTGCTGCCCCCTAAAAAAAAACACATAAAAAACCCCAAATTAACAAAATTTATGTGTTTAAAGCTGCTGCAAAGGCTGCAAGAAGAGAATCACCCACRAGGAGGTGGCTTTGTTTCACGCCTTTCTGCAGCACCTGAGCTGAAACTCAGCAAAAACTAAACTTTTAAACAGATTTAAAGTAAGACAATAAGGCATGAAATGTTCATAAGCTGGGGAAACTTAGAAAAAAATTCAAGATTTATAAGTTCCTTCCAACATTTTTTCCAAAATCTTTTGGTTCCTCTGATCCCTTTATCCCCATCTTCTGCTGAGCACTTTCTCATCCTCCTCCTCAGCCATGCTYGAGTTGTTTGGGTTTAATTTTCACTCCATACTTTAAAAATTAAACAAAAACCCTCATTAGCATTTTTTTCCCCTGCAGTAAATTCTTGGTACCACTGATGAAACCCTGGCTCTTCCCAATTCCCCTTGAACTCAGGAGCTGCCACTGCACAGCACATGAAAGAGCTGGGGAGACACAAACAGATGTTGAATATTTTAACTGTTTGTAGGAATTTTGACTCCTTTTATCTTTTTCTTAGGAACAATTCATAGTTATTGTGTGTACTGAGCAGGAGATAGGAAAAAACTCAAGAGTAATTGAAATAACGAACCAGAACAGCCAGGTTTGTCCTGCTTTACCTTGTGTTGTATTGATTAAATTCAATTATTTGATAGCAGGTGTATTTTTGTCTGAAAAGAGGCAGGGYTGGATGGGATTTTGGGCAGGAACTGTTCMCTGGSAGGGTGGGGATGGAATTCCCARAGMAGCTGGGGCTGCCCCTGSATCCCTGGCAGTGCCCAAGGCCAGGTTGGACATTGGGGACAGTGGGAGGTGTCCCTGCCATGGCAGGGGATGAATCTTAAGATATTTCCAACCCAACCCCTTCTGTCACTCTGTGAAGTGAGAAATGATTTAATTTACACCCCATTTTCCACCCCCAGTGGTTTCTCCAGGTGGAAGAGGCACAGCAGAAGAGTCCTGAGGAGCAAACACAAACCCACTCCTCCTCTTCCAAGAGCTCCCCTTCCCTGCCACCATCCCAATCATGTCACACCCAAYCCCAGAGCTCCTGAAAGCCACAAATCAATGCTTTGGGGACACCCAAAAACCTCCAGAGGCCACCAAGACCCCTCTCCAAAGGGAACCCCCAACCCCTCCCTGGGCTGGATGCAGATTTCAGAGCATCCAGATTTCAGCCACAATCCACTGAAGCTGTCAAGCTGCATCACCAAACATCCCCACATGTGCTGAAAGCACTCCTGGGCTGGGAGCTGAGGAATTCTGCAAGAGGAGCAGGGATGGAGGAGGGCTCTAATGGCCAGTCAGGAAGCACAGGCAGCACCAGGGGTTTATTTGCTGATCATTCACATGCACGGAGCCATAAATGTTTAGTAACACATCTTAAAAAAGAGAGCTTGCATTTTATATCTTGAATTAAAATTTCACACCCAGCATCAAAATGAGCACTGGAGTGGCTGCCATGAAGTAGTGTGGGGTAAAAACTATTTACAACAGCCATTTACAGCTTGGAGCTGCAACAATTAGCACCAACTCAGGGGCTGCTTTATGGACAAGCCAATTAAAGTTTAATTGTGGAGATTTAAAGGAGATTGTGGAAGTGTATTCCCCAATTTCCCACCTCAGCTGGCTCAGTTATGTGACACAGTGCTCAGACCATGAGGCTGTGCAGCCCCCTGATTGAATCWGTGTCTGYCCAAGCCAAAGGGCCACTAAAATAATTCTTTATTGGAGGTAAATCATGGAGAAGAGCAGCTCTTGCTGTAGATCTTGCTCTGTTCAAGCTGATTTTCTGTGAGCAGCAGCTCCATTGCAATGCTGGTTATTCCCAGGACACTGCAATGCATAAATGAGGAATATGAAATTCAGCAGATTAAAAAAAAAACCAAAAAACAACCTGTTCTTGTCTTTCATAGAACATTAGGAAAAAAACAAATAAGCACCTGGTTTTGGGGTTTTTTTTTCTCCCATTTAAAGAAATGAAATTAATTACTTTTCACTCTTGATCAGCACTGGACAAAGATTCCAATTCATCATTTCCCCAAGAAGCACACAGCAAACTAAGCCCCAAACCTTAATTCCATGGGATGCCTCAACCACTTGGAAATTCCAAGCAGCTTTAAACAAAACCACAGTAGTGAGGAAGCTCAGAGTTCAATCAAAGAGGTTTTTGCAGGAATTTCCCTGTGATCACACCCAAAGCTGGCCAGATCAGCCTCACACTCACACACTCAATAATTACACACAGCTTGGAGCTGGGCTGCAATAAAATCCTGACTGCCCAAAGGGGCTCCTCTCTTTGTGCAAAACCAGGGACAAATTATTGCCACCCTTATCAAGCCACCAAATCAGTCATTTCCAGCACTACAAAGCACACAAATAAAGCAGCAAAGGGGAAGGATGAAAAGCAGTGAAAGCAGCAATGAGGCAGTGTGTGGCATGAATAATGGATATTTCCTCCCTGGGTTCAGCTTCCTCCCACACTCACTGCTCTGCTGSCTGTGGGAGTTACTGGGATTTKGGGGTTTTTTTGCCCAGTGATTCACATGGCTCAGCAKGGCCATGGCACACTCAGAGCACTCTCACTGCTGTGGCTCATCTCTACATCCCAACCATAAACACACATCTATAATAACAAATACACAAGCACACATTCATTTCCCCTCCATGAACACCAGATCTGTGTGTRAGGAGTTATTCTGATACAACCTCACACCTGGGCAGAGTGCAGTGAGCCCCATGAAGGTGGATCAGTCTCTGAGGGTGCCTGCACCTCACAGAAATGGCTTAAAAATCATTTGTGAGACAGCTCCTTGGGTGTGTTTGGTAAAGCAAAAGGTTTAATAAACTGACAAAATAATAAATTATAAAAGAACAAAATAGAAACCAAGCACAGGGACATGCAATATGGTACCAGGCCATGACATCCCAAGCAGCACCCAGAATCTCTGTGCTCTGCCTTAAATACAGAAGGATTTGGGTGGGATTTTTGGCAAACTGCCCAACAGAGAAGGGCTCCATTTCTGAGGGACAGGTAAAGAACCCTGTGTGTGTTTCTGTCTTGGACTTGAGCCAATGGCTGCCAGGAGAGTAAAGAAATTTGTGGGATTTTTTTCCTTTTAACTCCTAAAGTCTGCTTGGTTCAAAGCTGCCCTACTTCATTACTGCACAGAGAGGATGGGCAGAAGCAGGAGCTGCCACTCCCTCCAAGCTGGAGCTGCCAGGAGAAGCCATGGAGCTGCTCAGAGCCTCAAGGATACCTTCAAAAACTGTGAAATAAAGCAATTAACTGGGCCAAGAAACACAGCTCACTGAGTGAAAATAATCAGGGCCACAAAAGTCAAAGCTCTGCCTTAAACGGAATAAAATTGAGCAGTAATTGATGGGCACAGCTCTYTGCACAGCCAATGCAGGGGATGGCAATTCCCAGGATTTATCCTTCCATGGACTAATTGCAAATTATTCCCTAAATCATCCCAACCAGCTCTGTCTGGAGCAGGACCCTCTGCAACCTTTCAGATAAATTCATTGATGGGCTCCTAATGACTTCACAGCTAATTGTGCTCTCCTAAACTTCTCCACAACTGGCAGCCAAATCACTTGGAGCAGAAGAACAAATGCAGTGTGGGCATCAAAAGATCATTTGAGTGAAAAAAAACCCTTAAAGATATGGTAAAAAAGCCAAAATAAATAAGATCAGGTGCAATGGAATTGTTATTCCCAATGGTCCCTCTGAAAACCAACTGATTTAACAGCTGAGTGTGTTCTCCTAAATTCATCCATGGCAGGGAAATCACGTTTGTGTGGAAGGAACCAACTCAGGGTTGGTACCAAAAGATCATTTGAGGGCAAAAAAAACCCTCAAAAAGGTCAGAATAAATAAGATGAGGAGCAATGGAATTGTTATTCCCAACAATGAGCATCAATGAAGAGTTCCCTGCACTGCCCAGGCTGCTCCTTCCTCACTGAAAATTCATTTCCAGACAGGTTTAATGAGACAAAAATGGGGGAAGGATGGGATCTACCAAGAGGAAAATCAGCACACTGCCCAGATCTAAAAGTTCAAGGAGTTTCTGTGACTAAAAGTTGATCTGAATTATTTATCTTGATTCTCTGAAAGGAATTTTTTTCCTGCAGTTTTTTGCTGGGTGGGGAAAACCTCAAAAAACTTCACTTTGACACCTGAATATTTAAGTAACAAGTAAACTTCATTTCTTTATTTATTTATTGGGACAGAAAGTGGCCCAACTGCTAAAACTGCCAGGAGGAGCTGCTTTGGAAGGAAATTCCTGGAGTTTTTAATTTCTTCACAAAAGGATGAGAGGACAAGTAAAAGCCTTTTCTTTGTGTCATCAGGCCAATAAAAGCACATTAAAATAAGACAGGGCAACCTTGCTCAGTACCTTAAAGTATTCATGATATAATTTTGGATAACAGATGGAAAAATGAGTTTTAAAAGCCCTTAATTAAGAGAGATCTCTTAATTAATRCAGAAGTGAAATCACCTCTGTGATAATTACAGTAGGTCACTGGTGAGTGAAAAGAAAGCAGGAAAGTAAAAGAATTGTGCAACAATGGAAAATTATCCCATTCTTTGGTTTATAAATGGAATGACAAAGTGTCACAAAAGCTTCTTTGCAGTAGCTGTGTAAAAAAACTAACTAAACGTTGTCATTAGATTGACCAAATGACATTTAAGTATTAAACAAAATGAATTCTGACCAGAACACCACAGTTTTTTCCTGGGGTTTAAGTTCAGCTCTTTGTAGTCCATAAAAGCAAGAAAATCCTTGATTTCAAACTATTTTTCCAAAGCCATTTATTTCCATCAGCAAGCCCAGCCTCCAAATTCAGCACAAAAACTCTGTGCCAGATTCAGGATATTCTTCTGAACTCTTGTGTTTGACAAAGTAATGAGTTTGTTTTACCCAACTCTATTTTAATGTTAATTTTCATTCTTTGTGCCATTCAGCAGAGCCCCTCCCACCCCAGCATTATTTAATGTTATTCCATTAAACTCACCCCAAATTCAGCCCAGTCAGCAGCTGGATCAGACAATATCCAGCAACACCTGAACTGTGTTTTGGATTTGCCCCAGCCTAGAGCAGTTCCTCAGCCCACACACTGGAGCAGTTTTTATCCCAGCTGCAAAAAACACCTCTGGCACCAAATCCAGGGCAGAACCAGCCCAAACCATCCAAATTCAGGAGGAGAACAACCCAAAAGCAACCAAATCCAGGGCACAACCAGCCCAAACCAACCTACAATCCAGGGCAGAACCAGCCCAAAATCAACCCAATTCAGGGGCAGAACCAGCCCAAAATCAACCCAATCCAGGAGCAGAACCAGCCCAAAAATCAACCCAATCCAGGAGCAGAACCAGCCCAAACCAATCCAATTCTGGGCAGAACCAGCCCAAACCAACTCAATTCAGGCCAGAACCAGCCCAAACCAGCCAAATTCAGGCCAGAACCAGCCCAAAGCACAGTCACAAATCAGTATCTTCTGGAAATATTTCCCACATGGATTCCAGGAGACCCACAAACCTCACTCCACAGTTGCATTTTGTTACTCAGCTGATCTGGAGTGATGTTTATTAAGAATTCCACCTGTTGGAAAAGCCCTGCAGATGAACAAAGTCYCTTGGTTTTTTCTCTTGTATCTCCCTGTCTGCATTTAAACACTTCTCTGTGGCTTTAGAGAAGTGTTAAACACAAGCAAACACTTCACTGGCTGCCTTGGTGTGGTTTAGGGTGCAAAAGGGAAGATCAGGGGAGCACAAACCTTCACTATGACAGTCTGGTCAGAGTTGCTGCTCATCATCTCATTGATGGACTTGAAGAGCTGCAGCAGAGACTCCCTGAAGTCTGCTTCTCCTTTGTTTTCATACAGCCTGAAAAAGAAATGAGGTCTCATCAGCACAACCCACAATGGAAACACTGTTTTTAAAAAATCTGCTGGGTTTTTTCCACAATCAAATCACAGATGGCCATTTGTTGTCTTACATTTTTTCAGGAATTCCTACAACTTCCTTCACCAAATCTTTCTTCCACAAAAGAAAAACCTTCAATACAAGACAGAGTGGCCAGGCTGGGCCAGCAGCAGGAGGAGATTTTTATTGTAGAGCCTGATGCAGCAGAGCTGTTGCAGTCTCTGGAGGATCCCTGAGCAGTGCCCCAGCTCCCTGGGCCAGGCTCAGAGGGCTGGCAGGAGCCTTGCCAGGCAGCTCTGAGCTGATGGAGCCAGAAAGCAGCCAGACAACTTGGCAGCAATCACCAAATCTACCAGTGGCCTAAGGTGAGTGACCTTAAAAATAATAAAATCGACCCTTTTTTAGCTAAAAAGATTTTTTTTCCCCTGTGGAAAGGAAGAACTGAGGTGAAATTGTGTTCCAGACTCATTCCAGGCTCAGTTTCCCATGCAGCCAGCACAGCTGGCACACAGCAGTGACTCAGCCCCAGCACAAAGGTCCCTGTGCCCCCAGGCAGATGGCTCAGAGCTCAGCTGCCCACTGGGATCCCCCTCCCTCTCTCTGCTTCCAGGGGGTAAAAACTGCACAGAGGCCAAAAACCACAGCCAATGGGAAGGACTATGGGCCACTGGAACACTGAGTGCTCCTGGAATTATCCGGAGCGGTGTAAATGCAGAACCAGCCCTGCTCTGGGTGTGGGATGGCAAAATCCTCCCTGGAAAAGCAGGGGGAGATGAGCACAGGCTCCACATCATCCCTGGAAACTTTCCCCTCCTGGGGCAGCACGTGGGGCTCACCTACACCAGGGACACTCAGACTCAACAGCACCAAAACAAGGGAGCTGGAATCCAGATTAAATTTAAATTTAATCCAGGGGGAGCTATAAACATCACATGGGGACCTCCAGGCCAGGCTGGGCAGGGCTGGGAGCAGCCTGGGGCACTGGGAGGTGGCCCTGGGGCACTGGGAGGTGGCCCTGCCCATGGCAGGGGTGGCACTGGATGAGTTTAAGGTCCCTTCCCACCCATTCCATGACTCTTTCCCCAGTTAAAGCCCACCTTTACCCAGTCAGCTCTGGTTGCCTCCAAGAGCCTCCTCCAACAAGAACTGGGCTCCCAAAGCCCCCCCCGGTTCCTCTGGCTCTGATCCCCCCCCAAACACCTGGCACAGACMCMAYAGAGCAGCTCCCAGCAAGAGTTCAACCCCCTTTTACCTTCCTCCATTTTCTCCTGGAATTAAACCCAGTGGGAAGGTCTTGGATGTAGTCTGCAGCTCAGAAAGAGAATTGCATCCAGAAATCTGCTATGTACAATCTTTGTACAATCTGTGTTCAAGATCACAGAATCATGGAATGGTTCAGGTGGGAAGGGATTTTAAATCCCAACAAGTGCCACTCCTGCCATGGCAGGGACAACTTCCACTGTCCCAGGGTGCTCCAGCCTGGCCTTGGGCACTGCCAGGGATCCAGGGGCACCCTGTGCCAGGCACTGCCCACCCTCAGAGCCAGGAATTCCTGCCCAATATCCACCTGGGAATCCAATATCTAAAGCCACATCATGATGGATCACACCCTGCAGCTGGGAACAGGCTTTTCTTGGGATAAACACAGAGTTCAGGATGTTCCTGCTGCTTTACACTC
This sequence comes from Alauda arvensis, assembly GCA_902810485.1. Taxonomy (NCBI): domain Eukaryota; kingdom Metazoa; phylum Chordata; class Aves; order Passeriformes; family Alaudidae; genus Alauda; species Alauda arvensis. The sequence continues at coordinate 11,368 of CADDXX010000884.1, read as the reverse complement.
AAGTTCATGTGTATCATTCTTAATGCTCTGCTCAGAAACCTTTGGAAGCTCCAGAGATGAAAAAAAAGTTTATTTAAACCTGGACACAGAGGAAATAAATACTACAGAAAAAGAAACCCAAACCACTAAATTGTGTTATTTTTCTGTGCACACTTCTATTCCCCTTTTAGGCTAAAACTGGGGGTTATGCAGGATAAAAAACTTGTTATGTCCCCATTTTCATAATGGATTTCAGTGTCCCCCTGAACAGATTAGAGAGGTGAAACTTAAACCAACAAACAGTAACTGAACCTGACAGCCCAATAAATCAAAGTGCTTCAGACAAAAAGCTGTGCCTTGCAAAAAGGAAGTTATAATGAAAATAAACAAGTTAGTCACAAATGTGTTCCTACTGTCAGTTAATAACATCTATTTATTTAATAGATCTGATAAAGCTCAAAATCTCTGCAGCTGTGAGAAAACAAGGTTTGCACCAGGCTGCTCCTTCCAGCACTGCCTGCAGGATTTTAGAAGTGTAGTAAATACACCACAAACCCTGGGATCATTACTGAGGAAATCAAATAAAGACATTTCTAAAGGTCACTTGTAATATTCTGCCTGCATCAACCTTTGCTGCAGTGAACAAACAGATGTGCCAGCATGCTTGGAGTGCATCAACTTCCATGGATTCATCCAGAATTCAAACTGCAAAAATGCCCCATCCATCCACTGAGCCCCACCAGCCTCTTCCTGAAGTTAAAAATACACCATATTTTTGAATAAAAGCTTCAGCTTGCTGCTGGTGATTGCTCAGCAGAGCAGCAGCAATCACTCTGAGCCCTGCCACACTGCTGCATTTTAATCACTGCCAATCACACCCCCCCAGGCAGGGCTTCAGTCCTGCAGCAGAACCAACCACAGCCTCCCCCTGCAGCCAGCAATTCTGCTGATTAATCCCTTGGCATGGAGGACTTGGGGTTTCCCAACACTGAACTGGTGTTTCCCACCAGGAAATCCCACAGCCAGCCCTGGAGGGTCATTGTCTGTAAATCCAAGCTGCAGCCAGAGGGGATTTGGGTTTTTTTTTTTTCTCTTTTCAAGTGATTTGTAGGGCCCTGCTGCAGCCTCAGTGACATCCAGTATTTCATGAATCTCACAGCAGGGCTCCTCCAGAAATACACTCCAAGCCCTAAATTAGAGAAAAGGGTGGTGGAGATGGTAACTGAAGAGCTCTGCATAAATCCCTTTTAATCAGGTTGTTACCACTGCTCACAAGCTGTAAAAGGACTCAATCTAAGTGAGGCTCTCATCAGCTTGGTTTATAACTCCTGTAACATCTCGTGYATAAAACACAACACAGTAACAGGAGCTTCCCCAAACAGTGCCAAGCTTTAATTGTTCAGAGACCTAAAACCACCCTGATTTTACCAACTGACTGCCCCTGAAAATCCAGCTCTCTGCTGAAGAGGGAAAGCCCTTCCCCTGAAATAACTCCTCACAGCTGCAAGGATCTCTAAAACACTGCAACACTGAGCCATTTGCAGAGGTGGGCTGCGAAATTCTGGCAGTTTGGGGGCATTTTTGGCAGTGGGGGGTGTGAGCAGTGCCTGTACTCACTGGTTGAACAAGATCCTGGAGCGSACAATGAACTTGAAGATGTATTCCAAGGCTTTCATGGCTTTGAAGAGTTGGTCAGTGATCCCACACTTCTCAGCATTGTCCACGTAGGTCTTTAAAACCTTGGTCAGTTTGCTGTTGAAATACCAAAAAACACAAGTTAAAAGTGTTCTCACAAAGTTTTCATTTGGAAAAGTTGAAAGAGAAAATTATGTGCCCACAGAACTCCAAAGTCCATTCTTTAACTAATAAATTCACTGTGGTTTTGTTTTGCTGATAAGGAGCTGTAACTTGAGCAAAAACAGACAAACCACAGAGCATCACCTCATTTCACATACAAGCAATACAGCAAATCTCAGGAAGGCTGATTTTCAGGTGGATATTCAGATTTAGGCTCTGAGAAAGATGCACCTACTAGTAATAATCAGAATAATGAAAATAATTGAATGAAATGCAAGCATGCTGTTAGAATTAACACAAAGTGTGAGTTCCTTCATTCAACAAGAATATAATATCTTTCCTTTAGAAAGCTTTGTAAAATTTATTTCTCCAAGTATCCAACACCAGCTGGAAATTCTCCCCCATTTTAATGCCTATCAACACCAAAGAGAAACAATTTCCAAAATAATCCCATTCCAGCTCCCTCCCTTCCAATGAATATAAATCAGGGTTTTAATGCAACCAGGAGCAATTCCATTTTAGATCAGCCCAGCCCCAGTGCTTGATCCAACATCCCCACTCCAGGGAAACAGAAGCTCCAGGTTATTCCCCAGGACAGGAATCAACACCACAGGTGCTGCTGCCTGGGGATTTGCTGGAGCAGGAGCAAACAGTGACAGTAACCACTTCAATACTGCCCAGGCCACCTCTCCTTACTGCAGGGTAACAGCTGAAGGCTGGGCTGGCTGATCCTGGAGCTCTTTTCCAGGCTGGGTGTTCCAGGAATGAAAGGCAGGGATCTGTCACATCATGGGGACACCTCAGCCASAACTCAGCTCCTCCCTGTTTCTGCCTCCCTGCACTTGAGGAAGGGTCTTCTCCATGCCAACCATGAAAGGACCACCCTCAGCAGTCACTTTTATCTTCTTCTTTCTGCCAGAGTCAGGATTAAATGTTCAAGAGGGAATTCCTTCTTTAGACTCAGGTGTTCATTAATTCTTTTTTCTATCACAGTCTCACAAACCACAAGTTCCACTGCACTTCAAGCTGACAAACTAAAAATGGAGCCCCATCTCTGTCTCTACAAGGCCTTTTAAGGATGAACTGTCCAATTAAGAAAATTATTTTTGCTTTTAACCCAATAACCAAACACCCATGGCTGCAATGTGGATTTTACTGTCCAATTACCAAATACCACCTAAACCACGAAGGAGAAGGTGAAAAAGAAGGACAAGCCACTGCCCTAAAACCTCCATCTTGCTTTATATCTATTACTGTATTCTAAACCCTTAAACTCTGAGTTTTCCACCCTGTGATCTCACACACTTCTAAYCAAACCACACCCCCATCATCCCAGTGCTATCACTCATTTTTGGAAGCCTTTCCCACAGCCTCAGACCCAATGCAGTGTTCTCCTGTGGGTCAGTGGGCACAGAAAGTCTGAAATTCTCAGTGCCCAGGGYTCCAACACTCAGCTTTTCCTGAGAAATCCAGGAKGCTCCAGCCTCTGCTCACTCCACACAGAGCTGCAACAGCAGCAGCAACTCAGGGAGCAAAGTGTCAGTGTTGACAGTGAAGGCTCAAATCTTCTTTGGGAATTAAGGAAGGATCAGGGAAAGTTTCACCCCAGAGGGTGCTGGGCACTGCCCAGGCTCCCCAGGGAATGGGCACAGCCCTGAGGCTGCCACAGCTCCAGGAGGGTTTGGACAAAGCTCCCAGGGATGGCCAGGGTGAGATTTTGGGGTGTCTGTGCAGGGACAGGATCTGCACTGGATCATCCCTGTGTGTCCCTTCCAGCCCAGGATATTCTATGATTTCATTATTTCAAATCAGTATTTTAAACATTTTCAGGTTCCTTGATAGAGATTGCACCAGCCAAGGGCACCCAGGATTCCTGCTTTGGGTTTGCCTTCCCCCAGCACTACACACACATCCATTAGATGTTTTCCCTCCAACACAGAGTCTAACACAGCAGCAAAGATGCCAACTGTCAAAAAATGCTTGAAACAAGAAAAGCAAAGAGTCTTTGTTTTTTTGTCCTTCACTGCTTTTTCCCCACACTGACAGTGATGTGGATAATCAAGGGTACCATGTCATTTAATTCACAAAAAAAACAGTGTTTGAAGCATCTTAAATGGACACAATTTCCTTCCAATGTGAGTGAGAATTGCTTTTGTTTCCCTCACAAAACAACTCCTGAAACTGTCAAATCATCCTCTCTCCTTCATTACAGCACAATCAAGACTTCTCCTTGCACAGGACTGAAAGTTTCACCATCTCATTTCAAGAAAGAAACAAAAGACCATCCCCAGTCTTCTTCAAGATCCTCCCAAGCTCATGGGCACATTGCTAATTAAGCTACATAAACAAGTCATTAAATAACATCACCTGGAAAAATTCTCCAAGTCAACTTAGGAAAAATCAGATTTCCAACTTACGTGTAGGCCAAGGTAGCACTGAAATGTTTCTTGATGTAGGTCTCCAAGACAGGGTTGAAATGTTGGAATTTCCTGTCAGCAATCAGCCCAATGATAAATACCTGAAAAAAACCAGCATGATTAGTGTGTTATTCTCAAAAAAAAAAAAGCTTTAATTTTTTCCACTCCCCTTTCTTTTCAGAGAAGACACATTACTGATATTAATACTTTTGTTCTGCTTCTGTCCTAAATTCTGCTCTTAGTCCATTAAAATGACTGGATTTGAGTGCCTCCTTATTTTCTGGGAGGATGACATCACACAATCCAACTCCCTCTGGATGTGACCCTTTAAATGTGACTTTTCAATTCAATAATAACTCTCAGCTCAGCTCTTTGCCATTAATAAACACCACTCTATCAGTTACTGCCCATTATTAGGTACAGTTCAGACCCTCCCCACTGCAAACTCACCAAAGCATCAAACACCAGAGTGTCAAAGGTCTCACTCTCAGAGTTCTCCATCATGATGTTAAAAAGGGCATCCAGTGTATCTTGAAGGAACTGCAAAGGAACAAAACAGCTCATCATGTTTCCAGAGGGAAATGGAATTCAGATTCCACAATATTTTTGCTAAAGCAAATGCATTTTCAAAGTTAGCCCAAAAATGGAAAATCCAACACTTTCCTTTCAGCAGATGATTTTTAGTGAAGTTGATTATCTGTACACAGGTTATCACTCCAACAGCAAAACTGAAGTCAAGAAGCACACCTGGCACACCTGGACAGGGGCTCCAACAACAACAACAACTCCCAAGGTCACCAGGCCCATGCACTGCTGCAAACTCCAGTGCTGCAGAGCACACACCACACAAGCAGCTGAGTCTCATGCCAGGGCCAGAGGCACTGAGCCATGGARGGTGCTCAGCACAGCCCAGCCCAGGGCTCACCAGGTGGGATCACTCATGCAGGCATGGGAACAGAGCCCCCCACTGCTGCCCCAAACCTACACAGCAAGGGCTTCACTGCCCCTGCCTGGGCACCCCCATCTGTGCACAGCAGCAGCAGAACAGTGCCAGGGGCTGCCAGGCAAGCACTCAAAAGCTTCCTCAATTCCAGGAGATCTTCCCAGGAATCCATCATGCACTGCCAGAGGTACTCATCACTTCTGCTGGGATGGGATGGGGTCTGAGCAGCTCCTTCCTGCAGCTGGCACAGCCACACAGGGGCTCCTCCAGGGCTGGATCACAGCTCAGTGTGGGTTGAGAAAGAAGGGGTTAAATGGGGATGGTCCCAGCACATCTGTCTCAAATCAYYCCRGARTGGTTTGGGTTGGAAGGGACCTGAAATCCCACCCAGTGCCACCCCTGCCATGGCAGGGACACCTCCCACTGTCCCAGGCTGCTCCCAGCCCTGTCCAGCACTGCCAGAGGCAGCCACAGCTGCTCTGGGAACCTGTGCCAGGCACTGCCCACCCTCACTGGGAATGAAAAAATGAAAAAAAATGAAAAAAAAAAGAAAAAAAAAGCTTTTGCTTTGTAGATGGGACAGTGTGTAACTGGGGAGGAACATCTCGAGCAGAAGGAGCTGATCCTGAGATGCCAGATGCTCTGAGAGGGAGGGAAAACCAGCCTGACTCCCACCTTCCTCCTTTAAAAATGTTTCTCCTGGCTCAATGATTCACCTGATTTTCTAAATCTCCAGTCAAATGTCAGGAATTAGCCCCCATTCACAGCTGAATGTCAAACTCCTTAAACCAAGTGAGCCCCAGTCTGTGCTGCTGAGGATGAAAAGACAATCCTTGCAGCTGATCTTAGCCCAGCCCTGGGCAAGAGCCAGCTCATAATTTCACTACAGGGCCAAAAGAAAAACATCACCTTCTCACAGCCTTACTCACTCCATTAAAGAAGATGTGCAAATAAAGCACATTAAAGGCTGGACTTGATGTTCTAAAGGTTGAACTCTGTGATCTCAGAGGTCTTTTCCAACCCAAATGGTTCTGTAATTCTGAATGCTCCTGTGGCTGCTGCCAGCTGGCAGGGAGGGGAGTGCAGAGCACAGCTCTGAGCCTGGAGAAGTTTCTCTCTTGGTCTGGAGAGAAGCTGCACTCCTGGGTCCCCCACACTGAGTCCTCTGGAAGCCAAAGGAGGCTTGGGAGGCTGCTCAAGCCTTGATTTCACACTCAGGCACCTGAGCCCAGCTGAGCTCAGGTTTAAAATCTGCTCACCAAGCAGCAAGCAGGGAGAGCAGAGATGCTGCTGCAGTGGGAAGGGGCAGGACATTTCTCAGGGAGCATGAATAATTCCTACACTATTGGTTGACATTCTCATACTCCACAGGCTCTGCACAAATGCAGCCAGAGCCTCTGGGGAAGGGAGATAACATTGAAGCTTCCACACACTGGGAACAGGCACAGAATGGGTGTCTGATCTCCACTCAAATAAATGAATACCAGTAGGCCCAGCTCTTTTACTGGGAGTTTTAAAAACAGGCAATGGTTTGAGAGAAAATATCCATGTGTTTTAATCACATCAATACTCATTTTAAAGAAATCCAGACTGCACTGGGTATTGCAGCTTAAAGGGCAAAGGGAGCTGGAAGGACAGAAAGGAACAGTCACAGAGCAGATCCTGCAATGGAGCAGGCTCCACAAAGATGCAACAGATGGAGAATGTGAACACTGGCCCTCTAAAAAAACAGATAAAAATGGTGGGTGGGAAGCACCATGAAACATTTCCTCTTCCTGCATGATTCCAGGTGTGCTCAGGGAGAAGGGAAACTCAGTGCCAGCTGGAGAACTCATCCCAAAACTCCCTTGAGTCAAACCCCCTCTGTGCATCCTGAGGAATTCCCAGCTCCCCACCCAGCAAGAAAGTGCCACTCATTCTGGGAAGTGCCACTCACTCTGGGATGTCACATCTGGAGGGGAGGCACCATTCCAAGTGACAGATCCATGGCAGGAGCCAGCACCACTGGCAAGGCCCTGCTCTCCAATGAGCCAGGACAGAACCACAGCAAGCAGAACCTTCCTCAAACACAAATCTCACTCTCCCCTCCCTCCAATATCCCAGGAGCTTTCAGTTACCTCCAGCTGAGGCTTCACTGTGCTTCTGTTAACCAACTAAAAATGCCCTGAATCAGGAAACAACTCTCCAGGGTCACCTGTCCCCAAGTACATCTTTTGACACTCTTTTAGGGTTGATTTATTGCACCTTCAATGAAGCCCCAGCCTCCTCCTTTGCACAGCTCAATCTGTCTTTATGTAGGTCCCTGCAATCACTCAGTGGCCTTGGCAAATGTAAATAACTTGGCTCAGCTAAATGTTTCCAGAGGTGCTTTTTAAAAGAAAACAACAGCAGCACACACCAGGATTGCATTCCACATCCATAGATGTAAAAATGAATTTAGTATCATCATGTACAACTTCTGAGATGCTCTAATCTTGCAATGAAAAAACCTCTTTTCTTCATGTACCTGTATAGAAAAATTCACCCAAGTGCCAGGAAAAAACAACCTAATTTACAGAAATGTGCATTTTATGTGTGTTCTGGCAGTTCCCAAACATCTGAAATGTTCTTGGAGGGCAGGGAGAGGAGCATCAGCACCCTGAAGTCTGAGATTCCTGCCTGCAATTCACTGTGCAAGTGAGTGCAGTGAGGTTGAGGGGGGAAAGTGTGGGGAGCCAAAAAAATAGACACCTCTGGGTCTATTTTCTGGGATTTCTGGGTCTAAAAATGTGGGATTTTTACAGATATGAACTCCTTACCTTGACCACTTCACCACCATCAACCTTCATCAGCTGCTTCAAGTTCTGGTGCAGCAGGCTCGTGTTGGATCTCCACTTCAGCAGCCCCAAGAGATCAACTGGGAATAAAAAAACACCCCAGCAGTTATCTCCTGCAGGCTATTTCCCTTTCCTAATGCTCCATTATCATATGCAGGACACCAAGTTTTATTTCCTTCCTTCAGCCTTTTTTTCCCTGGACACCAAAGTATTTCTGGTAGCCTGCAGAAAGCTGGACAATCCTTCTGCCCTGACACAGCTCTGAGAGGCTTTTCAGAACAGCAGCCAGCTTTTGAAATATCAGCAGGAAAATCTAGGCCAAGGAAGCCTGCTCCCTGGGTTTTTAATTTGCTGTACACAACAGTTGTGTACTCAGAAAGAGATGCCAGAATGGAATTAGTCAGCCACCAACACACTCCTATCTACAGGGCACTGACTCTCCCAGCACTGATGCTTGCAGCTCCTCTGCTCTCACTGCATCAACTGAATAGGAAATAAAGCACAAAGAGCTGCAAACCAAATGAGACTGGGGGGAAGCTGGGTGATGGATATCTCCCAGTGCCCACATTCTCAAGGGATGGGGTAGGAGAATATGCCAATGAAGGAGTTTTGGACTTCAGGGCAGCTCTCTGAAAATGCTGTTTATTCACACAGCAGCTGAGGGTCCTGGGTGGCAGAGCCAAGCCCAAAAGCTGCCAGCTAACAGGCAAACCTGCAGCCATTTTAGTTCTGGTTACAATGCATTTTATATATATATATATATACATATATACATATATATATATATTTCTTTTTTTCCTTTTTGCTGAGCATCTTGATACATCACATCCAATCAGCATCACACACAATACTCTTATATTTGCTTATAGCCTATCAAAACTACTGAAATTACCACATGATGTCAGTAACTATCCAATCTTATGTGTTAGTATGTTGTATTTTAGGCTTAAAGCTGGTTTTCTGTTTTCTAGCAGTGGAAAATTCTTGTGTTTGATAAAAGCATCTTTTTGTTTGTGGTTGTGACTAATTTAGAGACTCATCACCTTCAGTTCAGCCCCTGGCCCACTACTGCACCTTACCCAACTTCCCATATAATTCACACTATGTGAATTCTGCCCAAAATAACTCAAAACAGGCACTTTCTCCCAACAAATATCCCCTCACCTCTTTGCTATTCAGGCTTTCAAAGCAACCAACACAACGTTTACCATGAATCTGCAGTGTTTATTCTGGAAATTATCTGCAGAGACTCAAAGCAGCTGCTCTGCTTTGCTCAAAAAGCTTTCATTCCAAGTAATAAATGAAATTATTTCTAGTGGAAAGGACCACAGTTCTCCTTGGAAAGATTTCCCTCTGAGCAGCACTCAAACCAAGCCTTCTCATCATGTCTTTGTGAGGGGAAATCAAGAGAGTTTTACTACATTAAAGCTATGTAAGACTTGAATCCAATCCTCCATTCCTTTTAATACATCCTACAAGGAGTCTACAGGCTGAACCCAAAGTCTTGGAAACTCAGTATTAACAAAAAAATAAAGAAAAAAAAAAATCACTTCTGGAAGCAAAGCAAAGATGCCTCCATGAGTTATCCAAAGTGTTTCATGGCTATATTTATATCAGCTTCCCACCCCTGGATTTGGCTGCAGCCTGACTTCTAACAAGGCATCAGCCTGACAGAAGAAATGATCTGAACAAAAGCCAGCCCACAGAGGAGCTGTGAGCAGCATCATGGATTGCCCCAAGAAAACAAACCCACGTGGGCTCGCAGCGTGATGGCAAATGCTAAATGAAAATGCATTGGTGAGCACTGAATGTCAGTGCAGGCCAGCTGAGAGGGGAAAACAGCTCTCAGGCTAGGGGAAAATGGGCACTCACTGGGAATGCAAGCATTCATTAACCCCAGCAAAGCCCCAGCCAGGCAGCTCCAGCCTTCCACAGGGCTGGGTGTAAAATCATGCACTAAAAGGAGGGAAAGCAGCATTTTAGCCTACAGCAAACAGGAATGCTGGAGTCAGCCTGGGTCAAGTGAAATGTGAGGTTGGAAAACATCAGGAGGAAGACAGAATGAGGTTGCCCAGAGAAGCTGTGGCTGCTCCTGGATCCCTGGAAGTGTCCAAGGGCAGGCTGGAGCAATGTGTGACAGTGGGAGGGGTCCCTGCCACGGCAGGATGATCATTAAGGTCATTTCCAACCCAAAACAGTCTGGAATTCTGTGATTTCCCACTGAAAAAGGTTTTTAAACACCCAGACTGCAAAGTCCCCAACAGCAACTTGGCTTTAATGATTTCATTTACTGTTCTATGGACTGCATAGGAAGATCTTTTCCAGAGTATTTAACAAGTGGAAGGAAACCCCCCAAGTTCCTGCCTAGCTGCTTTCCTTAACTTCCATCTATGTAAAAGTTTCCCCACAGAAACACCCAAACCTTCCTCAAAGCCACTGAATTCAGTCAGACAATATTTCCCCTCTAACTGAATTCCCATCTGTTCTTTGAAATTCTCTGCCTTCTTGACTTTAACATTTCATTTTCCAATCTGCATGACTTTTATTTGAATTCACGTTTTATGCCACCATGGCACTTCCATTTGTCATGTGTGTGTTGGGTTGGTTTTAATTCTCAACCATGCCAAGTGAAATTCCTCCCAACTGTTCTCCAGAATCCTGGTTCCTCCATGTCCTGACCCCAGTGAAGGAACAGCCACCATTACCCAGAGATTTGAGTCCTTCAGGCAGAAAAGAACACAGGGAAATTCTTGGAATAAGCCTTAGAGGTGTCCTGGATGCTTCCAAGAGCAAATCCACAGGGACAGCACCAGCCAGCTCTCTGCTGCTGATAACTGAACACTGGCATTAATAAATGCATTAAAAGCCACTTCCCAGGCCTTGCTGGGAAATTTCAGTTCTGTTCCCATCACCCTGATAGCAAAATTGCTTCCTGGAAGTCTGGGAAGAGGCACCAGAGGATTGACTCCCACAGGCACAGAGGGTTTTTTCCTCCTCCTCTTTGTCTTACATCACCACTCCTCCTCAAAAGGAGCTGCAAAGTCCAGGAAAAGGCCAGGGAATGCTCTGCTGCCATAAATTCTGCTCAAACCACTAAAAACTGATCCAGTGTTAACTAAGCAGATACTCCACACCATCACTCTCAAAGTCTCAGCAAAGTTTGTTATTTTGCAGACTGCTCCATGCTAAGGATGTGGATTACTGAGGGAAAAGCAGCATTAAAAACTCTCAGTTCACAGAGAACTGGAGGCAAGGGAGGGTTCAAAGAGCTCAGACACAAAAAAGTCTCTGCACCATCAAACACCAGGCAAATGTCATCAAAAAAAGCCAGATGACTTATTCACATACTTCCAAAATGACTAAAAATAAAAGTCTCAAAGCCAGTTCTCAGTTAGTTATGGAAGGTAAAGAAAAAA
>CADDXX010000883.1:168454-219927 GCA_902810485.1 Alauda arvensis | reverse complement strand
AGCCCCCAAGGTCTGCAGGGCTGTGTCCTCTCTCCACGTGGGGCTCACCACTTCCTGTGCACATGTCCTGGCCTCTCACACAAGTTGCATCTGCTCCTTTCTCTCATTGTCCTCACCATATAAAGTGAAGGTGCCTTTTTTTTTTACAATCAGATGGTTTGCTTTGTCTAGCAGAAGTAAGAGCTTGCATTGTTATTTCTGCCTTAATAGCTCAGCAGAGGTTTCAGGCTATTTGAAGATCCTCGTAATGATTTCAGTGATTTTTATGTGTGTACAGGGGGGATTTATTGATGGATGAAAGCCAATATTTAGTGTCAAAGACACGAAATAAGAAATGTGCCCATGTATGCAGGCTTTCTGTATAAACCTACAACCCGTAATCAGTTGTTAATGATGTTGATTTTTCTGTTTCTTTTGTGCCATGAGAAAAGTTTCAGAGAGGCTTTAGAGCCCTGCTGGATCCAGCTGTGCCTTGTGCACTCATTGCTCACTGCCTGGTGATGACAGGAGCTATCAGTACAGAGTTTGGGTCAGGGTCTGTGTGCTGATTCTGGTTCTTCAGCTGAATTCCCATCAAGTGTTTTTTTTACAGTCTTTCTCCCTGTATAAGTTCTTCATTTATACTGAGACCACTGTCTTTTCAAAAGCACTTTTCTCTAAAAATATTCTGCTTCTTTAAGCTTCATAGTCCCAAGTCCTCACTGGGGACCAGCTTCTGTCCTGCTGAGGCAGGAGGGAGCAGGTGGCATTCATCCTAGAGGAGCTGTGATCTGGTGCAAGCTGGAAAAACGCAATAAAGAAGACAAATTAGGGTTATATGAAGAAGCAATGCAGTAATTATGGCAAACTTGATAGCTGGCATTATCAGCATAGCCCGATAGGATGGAGTGTCTTTTTTTAGCCTTTTTGTTTATCTCTGGAGCCCTGGTCCAGCAGTTTGCTGGAATATGGTGTGTGTTGCTCAGCCCACAGGAGAGGAGGAGGTGTTAAAACAAGATGGTTTCTACAAGGCTGTGATTTGGATATCAGAGTAGAAAATGGAGCTGCAGCTGGCATGTTCAGGATGTTCAGGACAATTAGGAAACGTGGCTCTTCATTTACATCCTTGCTGCACTGTTAGACACCCCCCAGGAAAAGCAATTCTGCATTTCCATATCTGGGTTTTGAAAGAGGAGATGGGAATGAAAGCTGTTATCCCTCTGAGAAGAATGTTTCCCTTTTGGTAAAGTGCAGCCGTTCTTTGTGATGCAAGGAAAAATTATTGGTGAACAGCAAATAAACCTTAACAAGAAATATCCAGTGAAGGGTAAGAGGAAATGGAGAGCTCAGGGGTTCTGGTATGAACACATACTTTTCAAGCAGATTAAAATCACTGAAAGAACATTTCCCTCTTCAACTGGCAAATGAACTGTTTAACCAATGAGGTGTTGTGTTCATTTTTTCTTTCCTGTGCAGGGAAAAAAACAGTGGAGAATTCTTATGGCCAGTTCTGCCCTCTGACTTCATAAATCCCAGCTGGGATTCAGAGGACTCAATAGCTTATTCCATACCCACTGGTCAGGATAAATCCAGATGCTCTGTCATGTTGCCTCTGTTAAATGGGTGGAGCACACTTTACAGTCCTTGTTCTGACATTGTCCAGAATTCTGACCTGCTCTTTTCAACACCTTTTCTGGTTCACATCCAGAACCTGTTCCCCCAAAAAACAAGGCACAGCAGAGGTTTATACAGTATGAGATCTTGAATTGTGGCAGCTCTTGGCTCTTCAGCAGAGACTCTTACCCCCAGTGCCAGCAGCTCACACCCAACCTTAGAGGCTCTTCCTTCCCATGCAGCAGAATATTCCTATTGAAATGTCACGGGAAGTAAACAAGAAATGAGAATAATTCAGTCTCACCCTGCTGCATCAACCCAGCCTTGGTAAACAGTGTTATCAAAGCAGCAGCTCTCCTTGCCTTTCCCAAGGCAGTTAATGGCCCTGGCAGGCAGAGCAGCACAGGGCTCACTGATGGGCCTGTCACAGTTATCACTCAGCAGCTGCAGAGCAGTACCTGTGTACTGTATGTAAATTCAGGCACATAAACAGAACCATTTGCTAAGACTCTACTCTCAAAGTTTGGGGTTTTGTTTCGCCTCATTTCTTGAAGGCACTTTTTGGAGTGTCACATCACACAGAAGATCTTTTCGAGATCTCCCTCAGTTCTAGGTCAGCAGTGCTGCAGGAACTCTCCTTAGGCCTGAGCCATTTGTGATGTACCAAATATGTGTGAATTCTGTAGACATAAAATATCTTATTTCCATAGTGTTTTCTGAAAACATACTGAAAATTCACTTAAAGAATTAATCAAGCCAGAACCCACATGCAAAAAATATGCTTCGTTCTCTGCATTACAAGAAAGCAATTAGTGAACACTGGAGGCAACAGCTTTTTGCTAATCAAAAGAGCTGAGTTTAACTTGTGTTTGCTTAAGCAGTTCTGTTTTGGAAGAAAAGGGAAAACCAGACATACTACTGGATTRTCAATTAAAATGAAAACATGCAATGCAAAGCAATTAATTCTTTTAAAAGCAAGAATTTTTCATTCATGGTGCAAATGTCTKAGKAAAATGACATGGCTAATACTCATTCTTTGAACTTTGAATTATGTGAATGGCTTTTAAGATTCAACCTTTCAAGTTCATGTCTGTTGGTTTAAAAATTTTTATTTAAATACTTAAGGAACATTGATAACACATTTTCACCACCCTTTTCTATTTTTATCTTACTATTTGATAGGGTTTTCCATCTTTGCTTCACCATCACATGCACTTCATGCTCCATGAGAAGAATCTGGTGAACTTTAAACAAAGGCTCGAGGGAGAATAGTCATCACTGCATTTAGCTGTATTTATCCAGATAAATACTGTCCCCTTTTAATTCCTTCCCTCTCTTTGTTTTCTATTATTGTTGTGACTTAATAATAAGGAAAATTCAAATTAACTTAACATTTTAAAACACAGTTATTATTTTTCATGTTGCAGACAACAAGCCCTACAGCTTGTCCTGATAGTTGTATTTCCAGCCATAACAGCTCTGATTTAATCTTTAAATGCAACATCCCTACGCAGGATTTGTAATTATTCGTTGTAATTATACATTAGTATTGAGGAAAAAAAAACTCTCCTGAAATTTGGTGAGGCTCAAATTGAATTCTTGACTTTGCCACAGATTTCTTGCTTGTTCATGGGAATTTGCTAAGTTTGTCCTCCTGAGATAAGTCCTTTGATGATAAAAATTTTACACAATTGTAATAGTTATTACTCTTTTGTCATTTCTGTCAGAGCAGTCAAACCCCAAACAAGAGCTTAAATTTTTAATTTCCTTACAATCTTCTGACAAAGCTTTTGTCTTCAGCTGAATACAGAGAGCTTGGTTGTTTGACAGTTGAGTGTTTTTCATGGTTGGCTCATCAGTATGAACCAACCCTTATATTGACAGACTGGAAAAAGATGGCATTTAATGATCACCCTTGGGGTGAAGGGATGAACTCAAAGAACTCCTTTGGTCCTTTCCTGCCCTGTGCCTGTGTCTAAAGTAACCAATCATAGACTTTGCTAATGTTCAATGAAAGAGAAAGATGTAGTAGCTAAAAACCTTCAGTTAATTTTCCTACAGGATAGAGTTTAGAGAGAAAACAATGTATAATCTAATGTTTTGCCTGAGATGCAATGTCTGCTTTCCAGATTATCAAAATGTCAGGGGTGTATTTTTCCAGTCTGTTTTCTATGCCTAATTAAGTCTCCTGTCTCCCTGTCATGCTCCCACCCCCCACTACCATTTTTGTTCCTCTCCCTCTCGAAGGTACCAAAGGAACAGTCCAGTTTTCCTCCTGCTGGGAAGTTAAGAAACTCAAGATATGTTAAATTGGCATGGGCTGTGCTGCTCTGCCAATCTCTGAAATGTCACTGCCTGGGCAGCCTGCTGGGCTCAGTTCAGCACCACGGTGCCAGGACAGCTAATAAAAAAAGAATAAAGGTTAATGAAGGAGGGAGGGGATGGAGGATGTGTTATTATCCAAAATCAAGTTGTCTGCTTTCTGTCTGTAAGGTTTGCTCAAGGCTTATGGTTTTAATTTTTAGTTCTTTGTTTTTCCCCCTTGTTGGTGTTTTTATTTAGTGCATAGGGTAAATCACAGTGGATTCATTGGGCCCACACCAGTGTCTTGCTTTCTGCATGGTGTCCTTGGTTTCTCCAGTAGTCCTTGAAGTTATGACTGAGTTATCCTTATCTGGCTCTGTGTGATTGCAAAATATAAATGGTGTTTTTTGTGGCTTTAGAGGTCCCTGTTTCTGGAAGCAAAAAGCTCAGCATGTCATGGCCCTGCTCTGTTAGTGGAGATGCCTCTTGTCCCTCCCAGCTGTGGTTTCTGTGCCCTGGCTCTGCATCTCTGTGTGCTTGTGGCATGAGGGTCTTGTCATAACAGGGTTGTTCCTCTGGTAATGTTGAGTAGTTTTTCAATATTTTTACCTGTTGGGCTCCACCAGGAGGATGTGCTGCTGTGAACAGCCTGTGTGCAGTGTAGGGGCTGGCTGGAAGACAAAGAAAAGGCAAAGGCCATTACACATATTTTTCTCCTGCTTACCTGTGCACAGGAGTTCCATTTCAGCTCTAACACACCTCCACACCATCTGTTACTGATCCTCTCCCTCCTGCCAGGCCCTTGTGTCAAATCTGATGTTTGTGTCTTTCTCCCCACACCACCCCTAGCTCACACCCAGTTCTTTCACACAAATACCCTCAGTGCTGTGTGACACGATGCTCTGCAGCTGGTTCCTTCTTCTGCCTCGTGTCTCTGATAGTGACCTGACCTTTCTGCACACAGGCAGCAGATCTGCCCTTATTCTCCACCTCCTACATCTGCTTTTGTCACTGCAGTCACAGCTGGCTTGTCACTGCCAAAAAAAAGTGCACACATCTGTGTGTGCCTGTGCATTCAAACCCATGAACTTGCTTTTCATGGTGGATTTACAGTGTTAGCATGTTGCTGGTACACAACTGCATAGCTTTCAACTGCAGCTGAGATGGAGACAGTCAAGTGTCTCTCCTAGGGGGAATTTTTATTTTTAGAATTATGAAAAATAACTTGCTTTACAAATGTAAGGATCTGTCTCACCTCCCATTCCACCTTTCCTTAGTAACCCCCTGAAAAGCAGACAGGGAGGCTGACAGGAAAATTCTCCACAGCAACAAATAACAGGTTGGAATCTGACAGCTAGAAAATATTCTTAGCTGTAAGTCATATCGTGGTAGTGGAGAAGTCCGAAAAAGTCCACTTTTTTATTTGTTGAAAAGTTGGTCCCAACTTAAGTGATTGCTGTAGTTATTGCTTTTCTCCCTCTTACTGTAAACTGTTCTGGCAACTATTTTTTTACTGCTTTTTTACCAAAAAAAATCCCAAAAGCAAAACAAAAAAATATCACAATGGAAAAAGTTTAAATTTGTGTGAGACCAGGATAAAAATGTGTAAAGGTATGTGCATATAAATCCATCAGTGCAGGTACTCACCCATCAGTGTGTCCCTACAGACACACAGATTTCCCTATTGATGTGCATTATAGAGAGACCAAACAGACCAGGTCTTGTTTGTCAAGGTTTATTAAACTGGAAGTCCCCAAAATTAAAAACCAGGGTTGTCACAACTGGAACAAATGAAATAGTTCACAGAATTTGCTGCCCTAGGATGTTATTCTTTGTTATTTGAAAAATGGCAGAAATTTACAGTAGTTGCTACCTGGTTATAAAATGAGTGGGAGGGTGGTGGGAGGAAAGGAGGTTATTCTTTTTAATCCTCCATTGCCATCCGGACATTAACAATGAGGAAAGTAAATCTCTATTTTTTAAAAAAAGAAAACAATGCACCTTACCTGCAGAGTAGAGGGAATTTGCTGTTTGTTTTTTGATTTTAAGGTGGTTTTTTTTTAATTACATTCTTTAGACTTGGGCAAAACATCGAAACAAAGTTCAAACTCAGCAGTTAGAGGCATTCTCCAGCTCTCAGGTTAGTCAATGGAAATCCTGCCATTGACAATCCCTGTGCACTGCACAGTGCTGGAGGCAGAATACACAATGAGAGGGAAAATCCAATCGAAGGATTACATGTAGATACACCCAAGTGTTGCATAAAATGATTTTGTAGAATGTTATGCAATGCAGTAAAAATGTATGGCAGTAAAATATAACTAGGGCTACTGTACAGAAACACCATAGAAATAAAATAGTTTAGAGCAGAATAAAAGAAATTAAACCAGATCCTATTGATAAGAAAGTAAAATACTGTGGTGAGAAGGAAGACCGTGCTAAGCTGAGGTTTTTGTCGAAAATAATTTAATATCCAGCTTTATATTTTCAGTTATAAAGTGCAGTGTTTTAGAGCCTTCTTCAAAGAGCTCCACTATTGAGATTAACTCAAAGAAACTTTGAAACAGAGGAGCAAAACTCCCTTGAAGGCAGGGAGCAAGAGCTCTCATCTGCTTCGGAGAAACCGAAGGAACAAAAACCCATGCAGGGATCCCTCCCATTCCCTTAATTTCTCAGGAGAATTTTCCCAGTGTGCTCGGAAGGTGCCTCCCTGGGGCACAWTCCCCCCATGRTCAGCTCGAGCAGGCTGGGCACTGYGCTGTGCAGTGATGGGCAATTTGTCAGAGAGGGAGCGAGGCTGCTCAGGCGTGTGCTGATGGGAGTGCACAGACACCACATCCTGCGTGCCACATCAGGCGTTTAATTGTTCTGATTGTGCTCTCACAAACCCCTCGCAGCCCGTTCAATAGCTGCTGCTCTCATTTGCATCAGCACTGGGAGTTTGCTTGCGCTGTGTCCCCATTGCTGCTTCTCAGCTGAAAAGCTGAAGGCAGGAGAAAAGATTCCCTTCTCCCTTTCCATCCATCCATCCATCAGTTCCTAGAGAGGCTGTTATGTTTTGTCAGACCTGAAAAAGGGGCGAATGTTTGGCTCCATGTCACCTATACAGGGTATGAGAATGAGGTTTATGCCTCAGAGTAGTGTTTCATCTGATTTTCGTTTCTTTATTCTAACCCTTTTTGAGGGAGGTGGTGAGAGAGGGGATCAAGTCTCTTGAGTTTTTTGACCAGGGACAAACTCAATTTCAGGCATATTTGAAAAAAATGAAGATTCTGCTTCCTTTATTATATCTGTTTAGAACAGCAAACAGAAATTATCTTCCACTGATGTTCAGTGTCTCTAATTGTAATTAAATTTCTGCCAGTGAACAGCTGACTTTGTGCTCATAATTAAAGAAAAAGTTTGCTGGTTCAGCTGCCTGTTGTTCATGAACTTGACTGAATCGGCATTTAGAATAAGAGGCATCACAAGGAAAAGGCATCTCTTGTACTTATGGGAAATAGATCTTGATTTCTTTTAAATATGATTTAAATTAGACCCTTCTGGCCATATCCATCCCTGCTCTCATTCTAACCAGCGCCTTCAGAAGATGAGTGAATGACTGTAGTCCCTTGTTTTTATGAACTGCAGTTAAAAATCCATGAGTTTTCTTTATAGAAATGGTGTCTTTTGAAGCTATTCATGAATTGCCTTTTTTTTCCCCCTGGGTTATAGGAACCACTGAATTATTCCAGAATTTCAGAATCCACATCCATTTCTATCATCATTGCTGGGTTTGCTTAAGTTTAATACTTTCCTTGTCAGCTTCTTTTGTCTACTTTAATATGATTTTTATTTACTCTGTAGCAGCAAATACCCAGAACACCTATATTTGATTGAAACTTTACCATCTGTGATCTTCATATGC
This sequence comes from Alauda arvensis, assembly GCA_902810485.1. Classification (NCBI taxonomy): domain Eukaryota; kingdom Metazoa; phylum Chordata; class Aves; order Passeriformes; family Alaudidae; genus Alauda; species Alauda arvensis. Next base: position 212,123 of record CADDXX010000883.1, on the reverse strand, counting down.
GTGGGATGTGTCTGGTAAATCAAAGTGTAACACTTCCCTGTTTTGCTGTGGCTGCAGATGGGAATTCCTTTTTGATGAGCACTTGATTTGCTCAAGGTGTTGTAGGATCACAGCACTGCAAGGTGGACTTGGTGTCCTGCAAATGTCAGTCCTTGGTGTTCTCCAAACACACACCTCTGACTCAAGGCAGCTTTCCTTGAGATATTTTCCCCCTACATTTTAAAGAGAACTGAAAAAGTCTTGAGAAAAGTTTTGGTGGAAATTTCCTGACATTTATCCCAGTTATATCTATTACTTACCTGGCAAGAAAATTAGATTCCTAGAAAACCTGCTAWGTCTCTTTTTTATGTGAGGCTAAARGTCAGGAGCAAACGAGCTTTTTGTGCACGTGGTGTGTGTGTGTGTGTAGGGTGGATCTGAGCTGCTGCTGGGTGTGCAGAGGCTGGAGCCAGAACAGTGGGAAAATCCCATGCACTGGCACTGGGACTGACTGCTCGTGGGCCAGGATGGGTTTGCATTCCAGCATTTATCCCACACTGTTTCCAGTCCTTTTTGCATATTGGTGGGTGCAAATTACTACCCCTATGAATGTTGTTACTATGTTAACCTAGAGCAGACCAGATCCCAGTGCCTTGTTGCAGGATTCTGTGTCTGAGATTGTAAACCTGAAGCTGGAGATGGGACTTGTGGTTTTTTAGGCAGGATTGGGAATGACTTGGGAGAATTGAGGTGAATCTTCACTTTGTGCTGCTTGTCAGGGGTATGGCTCATCTGATGAGTCAATAGAGGTGTATACACCCTAACTCCTGCAAAGTTTTTCTTTATTGTCCTTTATTGCTAGTATTAAAACTGGGTAGTAATTTTGGTGAACTTTCTTTTACTATGTTGGTGTTACTGAGATCTATCTGCTGAATGCTATTGCTGAAACAAAAGTAAGGAAAATGTAAGGAAATTTGAAAGAATCAAAGGAACCGTATCAAATGTTCTCAGAATCTATTTTAAAAATGCAATTAGGAAAGGGAAGATGTAGTTGTCTTCCTCCCAGAAAATACATGGCACTGCAGGAGATTGGGTTCAAAAGCATAAGATGAATCCCTTAAGGTACCTGTGATATCTGTAGGAAAAATCCTCCTTACCCTCCACTGAGAGGAAGGTGAAAGGACCAGGATGTCTAATCAGCCTTTCAAAATAAGAACCTTTACAGATCCTTTGATGATGCTATAGAGTGAACATCTGTCATATTGAATATACACATTCTTGGGGAGTGAAGGGAGCCTGAAAAGGTAAAAAGTGCAAGTTTTAATTTAAAAATCCAAATTTTGCATTTTAAGAGCGCCGGTTGATTTTCAAGTGTTCTGTGGGATTTGACATATGGATTTATTAGGTCAGCACAATTATCCTGGAACCACTTATGGACAGCACTGACAAATGCAGCTCTTGGGAGTGTGATTACAAGAAGACACTCAATGTCTCTCAAGTGTTGTCTTTAGTAGTACTTCAGCAATTGACTTTGCAGAGTAATGAGACATCATCTCCCCACTATCAAGATTTAGCCAAGTAATTATTTCTTGAGCTCTAGTTCTGTACAAATATTTAGGGGCTTTTGCAGTGCAGTCACATCTGAGATTGTGAGGGATGTTCCACGRMTGTAACTGCACAGGGRTGGGTTTATTTACATGGGATTTTTCAGGCAGATGTTGGAGCACTTCACCAGACAGATGTGATGTTTGTCTGGTGGAAGTGCCAAGCTGGCCAGGAGCCTCGTGGGCTGCTGCAGAGTTGTTTTGGGTTCAAGATAATTCACTCTGCCTTTCCAGAGGCTTTGTGAGCTCAGGCTCTGTGCCCTGCTAACAGGGCTCAGCTCTGGAGCTCTCTTGTGCCCAGCTGGCTGGGAACATGAGGAGTTTACATCAGACACCATGTGGGCTTGTCCAGTATCTCTTCCTCTTCCCCATGGCCTAATCCAAATCCTAGTGGAGTGAAAAGATGATTTCCCATTTACCTCGTTAGTCTTTAAATCAGAACATGGTAGAAGAAGGAATTCACCAGGACTAGGGTATCCTACTGCCAGGCATTCACACAACTGAGCTTAGGATGTTTGTCCTTACTGTGTCACGATTCTCTGATATATTCTTTCTTGATATAATGCTTTATTTTTCCCATAATTTGAACAACAAAGATTACCACTCCGCTATTTTGCCCATGACTAATCTCTTTGAAGCTGCCTCCATACCAATGGCTAATAAATTCTGAATGTGCAGCCAGTTTTTACCAAATCTAAAATGGCAGAAGTTATCCCAGAGACACTGAGTTTCTAAAATTTAATAATAATAATAATAGGTAGGAAACAGAATATATAAACTTAGTGGTTATTTGTGAATGAATAGGGGCAGTGGGATCTTAGTTTCTTGTGATTGGAGTGTCAATATAAAGATTCACGTTAAAAAATGGAGAAGAGATGAGGATTTATTCACCATGGAGTAAGTCAAAAGCAGAGACTCATAATTTTACTTTACACAAGTCCCTTAGTTTGTATATTATCAAGATTTGAGACTGAATTTTGCAGGACATTAATATGAAATAGGGTGCAGCTTGAGTTGTTTGCCTTATTTAATACATTTTCTGAAGTATCTACATATTTCAGTATAAATTCTTCTGAGAACTTTAGTAGCTATGTGGATAATGAAAAGTGTGCTAGGGCAGTGAACAGTGAAAAACAATTATGTTCAAACTTCCAGAAGGTTCACCTTGTATTATTTTATCCATCTTGTTAAATGGCTGAGGCTGATGGGGGCTAAACAACATGATTATTTTGCTTTAAGCATTTACTTTTGATAATTTTGTTGATAAGAAGGGTGTGCCCTGTGTTGTCTTGCTGGTTGCAAGACATAATTTGAAAGCATAACAACCTAGATCAAGGTGCTCTGAGCCTGACATTTAGGAGGAACTGAAGTTGGTGAAATCCCTTGCAGGGCACCCTTGGTCCAGCAGCACGAGGCTGCAGCTCATCACCATCAACCCATGGTGGTTTCCAGTTATCTCAGCCTAACTTAAAAAAAAAAAAATGCCCTGGAAGGGATATCCCAGTGCTAACCACAGGAGTCAAGCACTGCTCTGAATCAAGAGCAGTGTGACAAACTCTTGCCTGGAGTTAATGTTTATGGCTGGTTTTATAAGCTGCTGGAAAGCAGGATGTATTGCTACACCCTGAAATATAATGGTGCCTGTGACTGGTGGTATAATAAACTGCAGAGCCTCCTCCCAACCTTTTGGATTAAGTAATAAAAGAAAATGATTAAGAGTGAAATTCCATCATTTATCTTTTGTTGAATAAAACGCTTTTTTTTCCCATCCCGGCTCGCTAACAGCGACAGCCATGAAAATGAATGATTTGGCTTCACCCAAAATGATGGATAATCCTGCTGGAAGAGCATGACAATGATAGACAGACATCTTCTGAAGGAGAAGGTAATAGAAAAGACTGACACTTTGATAGGCACCATGATGAACAAGCCCTGGGGGGCTGTGAGTTAATAGGTTAATAGAAGTGCTCCAGTTCTCCCACCCCCTTCTATCTCTGTGCTCCTTTCAGAGCTCCTTGAGCAGCAAAATAACATTGTGAACACAGCGAGGGGAGATGCATTTTGTAACTCACCAATGGGCTTTTTTGTGTATTCCTTAAAGCTGTGGTGAAACACAGAATTAAACTACTCCCAGAAGTGAGGTGTAGTAAAAGCCCACCCTGCTCAGACCTCATCAGAGCCTTGCTTTTACCTCTTCCATCTCTCAGACACTGCTTGCAGGTGGTACAATGTCCCAAGGGTATTGCACATGYTGAATTCAGTCACCTGGGAAATGGATTGTTGGAGCCCTGCTGAAGCTGATGGTGGGCCACATTCTGACATRGACTAAACCAGAGTTTAGCCCAAGTAGTTTTATTGACATCAGCAAAATATGTGCTTGGTTTCTTGGTCARCTGCCAACAGAAATATTTGATTATGAAATAAGGAAGTAATATTTATTCAAATTATTTTTAATTTCTTATAGCTTTCCTATTTATTCCTTTTTTTTTTCTCTCATAAAACTGTAAATTTTTTTTCTGATAACACAAAATAACATTTATCAATTTGTATGTCGTTATTTATTGTATGTATTTATTTCTTTTCCTTATTAATGTCTGTTTAAAGAGGTTAGGACTTTGCAAACCCCACCATCTCAGCTAGCAATTAAGCTAACAGATACTCTACAGGCTTTTAATGTCTTTTGCATTGCAGAGTATTTTGATTTGAATTAAGAGTTTCTCATTCAGTTTTTGCAACCGACTACAAGAACAGGTCTTGACATGAATGGCTTGTACAGTTTTACAGTAAAATTATCAATATAAGTCAGCCCAACATGAGAAGAGTAACATAAGTGAGTAATGAGGTAAATAAACAGAAGAAATACAGTGTCAATAAGCATGCTTTACAACTAAAGGAATTTAAGCCAATATATTTCAGAGCAGGAGAGTGTGGTGCACAGTTGGCAAAGTCTCTCTGAGACTATAACAAAGAGTCATAATGAAATCCTTGTCTGTGTTAGTGCTGAGGAATAATGGATGGTTCAATCTGTGGGAGGGGGGAGGACAGCTCGGCTCCCTGACATGCTGCATTAACTTGGACATACAAAATCCTTCTCTGTACTTATCTTTTCCCTTGCTTGTTTATTTTTAATGCTCCTGGACATGGGCTGTCAATATGTCTGCCTACACACGCCACRTTTCTGTAGAACCTTAAAAGGATTCATGTAATCCAAACAGGCTTGGGGGGTGTATTTTGTAAACACATGACAAAAGCCTTTATTGATAGACTTGCAGTCTGGCTTCAGGACACAGCTGATATAAAATACACTGTACATGTAGAGAAGAATGTTTTAATTAGCATATCTAAACTTTTTATTTGAATGCAAAAAATGTTTACTTCATCTACCAGTTTTTTTGTGTTGACTTTCTTATTTAAGTATTTGCATTAAGTGTATCTATTACTTTCTCTTCATGTACAGTGGTATTTCTGATCTTCTGTAGGTTGTAACAGGGGTGTTGTGCTGTTATTTAAAACAATGCAGAGCCACTACATCAAGTGTAACCCCGGATTTAGTGCAGACCAAGCTGGTTTACATCACCCTCAGGTATTACTTGGCTTTCTAGTACATGACTGCAGGCTGCTAAGCAGGAGCATTGTGAAGCAATTTCATAGGATGGAACAAGATCCYTTACGATTACAAATCCCATTACCCTGCTGGCCTCTGGCCTGACCCCCCCTGCACCAAGCCACAGGTTATAGGTGTGTTAAAACTAAGTCAAAACAATGTCAGAGCAGAATAATTCACAAAGTCTATCCTGGTGTAGAGAATGTAAGGACACACTACAGACCAGGAAGGGTGGCTGACTTGCTCTCTGAGCTTTTGGAAGTTGTTCCAATCCCAGGCAGTGAGGATGAAGCACACAGCAGATTAAGAMGTTCAATCTGTTTTATTTCTTCTCGCAGTATATTGCATATTTTTCACTCTGTGATTCTTATGAATTAATCAGTAGTGCCTCTGGATGGGACCACAATCAAAAGGTGGTACCATAAATAAAATCTCCCTCTAATCCAGGGAGTTTACACAAAGAGCACACAACAAAGTGCCAGACAGGTACAGTGATTACAAAAAGGTGATCCAGGACTGAGCCTCATGGGTATCATCCCTGCCTCATTTGCTGTCTACCAATGAGCTGGTTAATTCCATCTCTGTTTAGAACCTAAAACTGTTCATGTCAAGGGCTATGCAAGCTTGTGTTGTATTATATTAACTAATGATCCATGAAAAAGATCAGACATCCATCCTTCTGGAGAAAGACACTCCATGCTTTTGTACCTTGGCTTCCCCATCTGTAAAATCAAAAGAATGATTCTGAGTTTCCTTTGTAAAATGCCTGAAAGATGCAGAGCAAGAGGAGGATGCCACACTTGTGGAGTGTCAGCACAGATGCCCTGGTACACAAATCACTGCTGTGGTACACGGGAAATGAAGAAAAATTTGATTTCAGCTCRCTGCCTTTTCAGCATATGCTGGCAGTGACAGTCCTGGCAGGGCCATCACCATCCCTGTCTCACTGGAAAAGCAGGGAAATGGAGGGGCTGAACCATCTCTGTGATTTGCTGCTGACAGRAATGTGGAGCTTAGAGGYACTTCTGGCTTTATGCAGWTATTCAGGGCTCTGTGAATTCCATGTACACTTCACTTGCAGAGTGATTTAGAGCTTATGYTTTTTGTGCTATTTTTAGCCTAAGAGGTTCATGACTGGGCCTTGTATCTATAAAGACAATTCAAGTAATAATAGTAATGAGCTGTAGATATCTGTGTTTTTACAGCACACTGGCTGCACAACCCGTTGGTGCTTGAAAACAAAACTGCTTTTTGAAATAAAACCCACTRCACCTTTAGTCCAGCACAACTCCCMGATCACAGATTGTCCCACATCCTTCATTTTTACTATGCCCTCAATGTCAATTACCTTTTTAGTTTACTGTTTTCTCCCCCAGAAAAGCAGAGTTGACATTAGGCTGTGTTCTAAGAGAACAAGCTGATCTGAATGTTAAATTAATTCATATGTATGAATGCACATATATCTATTTTAGCTGCGAGGCACATATTTCAAATGTATCAAAAGATTTTGTCACTTACGTATGAAAATTAATTCATAAATCTTTTTTGTATTTACAGCAGTCCTGACAGAGTTTATCAAAAATGAGCTGCCTTACAGAGCTATCAATGGATTAATAAAAAGAATCCGATCTAATATTCATGACACAGGAGACAAATGTAAACGGCCAGGCAACTTCATCTTTTTATTCTTGGAGAAATGTTGTTTTTTTCATAACTTTTCCTTGTAGATTTTGTTTTCTCATTTCATAACTGCTTTAACAAAAGAACTGTGCCATCAATTTTGCTAGATTGCATTATTCATGTGGAGGTAATACACACCAAATTCAATGCACAAAGGAAAGAAATACAAAAGAACATTCTGTATTATTATTCATGTGAACCCAAGAAAACTTTCAAAATAATGCTGTCCTGTTATATTTATGACCCAATAATATTCTTCAGCTGTGTAGTTCTTACTGTCCAAACACATCCTGCTGCCCTGTTGCTCAGAGGGAATCTTGGTATCCATTTGTTTATCCTGATTACCTTTACAACCTGATTTTGCTGTGACCCAGGCAGCCAATAACTAATTTGTGGAAAGGATCATTCTTACACTCAGGTCTGTGACCTGAGCTGCTGATTGGAATGGAAGCTGTTAGCCTGCTACAGGGGAACGTGAAAATGAAATGTTTGTGTTAGGAGAGTGATTGCACTCGGGCTGGACTCTCCAGGTTCTTTTTGAAGGCCATTTCTGTGCTGATGGTATTGCCTTTGGGGTGATCTTGGAATGAGGTTTCCTTASTTTCCCCTGGAAGCAGGCCTGTCTGAGCTAAAGAGTCTGCTTAGCTTCTTGCTCTTATTTCCCTGCCAGCCTGCTCCTTCCCTGCTGGGGCTTGGTTTGGTGGTGASCCAGCAGTGCTGGAGTTGTGTGGCAAACCAGAGCATCCCTCTGGTTCTCCTGGATGGGCAGGAGCCTGGATGGGGGTTAGATCCTCCCTGGCCTGTGCCAGAAACAGTGATGGCTTTTGGTGTCAGCCCATGGAAAAAGCACTGCCAGGGCTGTCTGAGGATTTGGAGATCACTTTGGGGTTTGATTTGTGTGATTTTTGTTATGTCACTGGGTGAGAAAGTATAGTTTTTAGGTTTTTCTGTATAGGTGACATGGGGCAAAGATGGGGGCAGATCAGTGTGATAAGAGCACGTTTCCGTCTTCCTTTTCCTCTTCCTCTTTGCAAAGGGTGTTGGGTTTTTAGGATTGGTAAAGGTAAAATTTCGCTGCATGACATGGCTTTTAGTTATTGGTGATTTGAGAAAAACAATGTTAACGTAGTTTAGAGTGTAAAAGCCCAGACACTGTCATGGGCAGGGAGAGAAATCATTTTTCCAGCTGCTTGTGAACTTCATGCTGGACAGAAAGAACTTAGAGATAAGATTTGTAAAACAAACCCAGACCTTCTCCAATTCCTTCTTTCAAGCATGGGCTGGTGAGAAGAAAGATTTACACTGCCAGGGTTAATCTCAGAAGAGATAACTCCGACAGAGTTGATGATCTTAAAGGCCTTTCCAACCCTAACCTTTCTTTTTCCAACCTTCCTTAATTACATTTCTGAGAAATCTCACAATCTCATCTTGCTAGGGAATGTACTGAAATCTTTGTTTGACTACTGCATAATTCACATGAAGGTRTTTAATAATTTCTGGGCCAGATTCCCATCTGGTGGAAAAGGCTGTGGATGTCAGGCAGASAGCTCTCCTGGGATCTGTTCCTGGGATCTCCTGGCCCAGAGTGGCCATCTCAGAGTCGCTGCTGCTGTTTGGAGATGCAACATTAAGCTTTTTTTTTGGTCTGCTCAGGTGGTGTTACCTTCCATTCAAAAGCAATTAGAGYCCTCAATATTGCACACATACCATTTACTGGCTTTCTAATTTAGTACTATACTAAGGACAAATTACTTTCCAACAGAAAATGTCAATGGTTTCATAGCAACCAGARGTACCTGAGAGCTTTCCTTTCATGTTAAATCCCATTATAAGATGGGATGAAGCCTGGTGCTTTATCCCTCATGTTGGTGTGAGAGGCTGCTGCATCCAAGCAGCAGAGCCACTCTCTGGAATCTGCTCCTTGTGCATGCTAGAACCAAAATTTAAGAGGCCACCAGCTTGTTCTGTCAAAAGTYGGGTGCTTTATTTTAATTAACTTCAACAATTGCTTCAACAAGACAGAAGGTTGTTTTAAATGGGTTTTATCATCAGATCTTTTATTTTGTGGAATGGCTTGATTTCGTGCTCAGAAACTGTGAAATGAGAAGTTACTGCAAAAAATCAGTCAATATTAACTACTTTCCAGCTGCTTTCCTACCAAAACCAAATGGTAACCAATGCTGCAGCCTGCTCCAACACAGACAATTGGAAAGGCAAAAAAAAAATTTCTAATTTTTGTTTCTTTCAGTTGTTGAATGTATTGCACCCTGTAGACTTGGATTTTTTTCATTAACTTAGCAAAGACTATCTGCATGGGTTTTAAATTTGTATTCTCCTGGGGAATAGACAGCTCCTGCATGATCAGCCTTGCCCTGGGGCTGTGCAGTGGTGCAGAAGGCAGGGGAAGCAGAAAGGGATGGGAAACCATTGCACTGTGGGTGCTGGGTGATCCCTTTTGTGTTCCTGCAGTACCTGGGATGCACAATGACACAGGGTTATGTTTGCCTCAGCTATTGCCTCAAGGCTAACATGAATTTTCAGTGGTTTCTCCAGTTTTATWGTTCACTCATGGCTCTCCAAACGCTGTGTGCAGGTTCCTTGGCCTCATTAGGTCCAGCACTATGTGAATTTGTATTTTGCTCCCCAGGAAAATGAGTGCATGTGGGAGAGTTGTCCCTGAGCAGGTGCAGAACTTCATCTCAGCACCCAAATGCTCTGCAAGTGTGCAAGCAGCAAAAACAAAGGWGCTTGAAAATGCTTTTTATTGGGGATATACATACTTYTTTTTCATCTCTTAATATAAATTARCTRTTTARTTCAGGTTTTATTGGCTGGCTGTTACAGTGCTCAGGAAGTTTTGGGGTCAAATTAATGAGAAAATAGAAGGGACTGACTTCTGGCTTTGCTTCTTTGGTCAAAAAYGAGTTATGGTCTCAATGCACAAATCAGAACATAAAGTAAGAAATTTGTCTTTGTTGGGCTTTGTATGTGGAAAGAAATGAGCTTTAGCTGATGTGGGATTTAGTAAAATTAAATATKCCTGCTGGGGAAAGCTGTTATTGGATATTATAAGAAAAGATTGATTTCAAAAAGCTCAGACTGTTGTATGAACAATCACTGAAATCAGTRTTTTTATACAGCAAAGGCATGAAAATTCCAATGAAACAGTGAGTCACAGTTCTTCATAGAAACAGGATTCCAAATTACCTTGAGAAGAATGAGGCAGGTGCCCCAGGGTTGGCATAGTGATGAGCTTTCCTCTCACTGTACACCTGAACAAATGAACAAACTAAATCTGCACATTGCTGCACCTTCTGCTGCCTTTTCAGCCATCTTGTTCAGTGGATCTTTGTGACCATGATTTTATTATCCTAAATGAAAAGCATATTTCATACCATACCTGGACTATTCCTAAACCTTTAATTTCCTCACCTATAAGGTTTACAAAACTTATAAAAGGGAATTGGGCTGCRCTTGTGTAGACCCTGTGCACTTGGAGGTGCAAAAAATTATTTTCCCCAAATAAGGCACCTYACAGCAGAGTGGCTTTGTTGTCATGTTGTTTGACCTTTGGTTGTGTTCTGAATGAGCCTGAAGTGATCCCTAATTCTTTTTTTTGTTTAAACTGAGTCAGACTTGGGGAGATACTCGTTTGCTTTCACTTAATTTTGTTGTTGGCCATGTGAGGAATAAAACCAAGCATTTAAGTCTTTGACTGGCAGCTGGGCTTAGCTAGAAGTGCAGTTATAGGTTATAAAAGTAGACTAAGGATCTTTTAAAAATGTTTTATGTGCTGTGTTTGTATGTCATACATCACTTCATTTTTTATAAGCTCAGAATTATAATTGTGGACTGTGACTCATAATCCATAAGAAATGTAYATAGATATTTAAGATTTCTAACAGAAATGAAGCATGACAGTTGCAGAACTAAAGCTGATTCTTGTAAGAATAATAAATCCATGGAAATCATAGAGACACAGATCATTGCACAGATAGAGACCAATATAACAAACCAATRAGCATAAGGATGCCCAAGGAGAAAAGTGATTATGAAAAACAACAATGAACTTATGCTAGTCCAAATCCATAAGAAAGAGAACAAAAGAAAGTAAGTATGAAAATTGACTTGAATATTGGTACTTTGGCAGAAAAAAATAATTCCCTCAGGCAGCTGYCCATCTGGTGCCCAGTTTGTGTCACACAAACCAAGGGCATCTTAACAAATGYGGAACATATTCACAGCTAACAAGATTTGTAACCTGCATTGTTTGTTATGTTYCTATGATGTTTATTTAATTGATTCTATTCCATTAAAATTAAACTGTGATTTCATGAGCTTCAGAATTTGTTCTGCTTCTGTGAATTCCCCATCTTCCCTCCCAGTAATTTTGTACTTTAACCCTTTATGGCAGGAAAAGCCAAATTGTTCACATTTCTAAAGAGTCTTAGGAATTGGTAATTGAGTGTAGGTCTGACCACCTTCAAAGTGTGCCTTAGGCTGTTGGGGAACARGGGGTTTATTTGGTCATCCCTTCAGCTCTTGGGATATTAGAAAGATGCCATTATTACCATAATACCAAATCCACAAGCAAGGCTTTATCATAGCCATAATATGTTAAACTGTGTTATCTTTCTCCTCCTTCCTTTCCAGATCTTTCCAAGGTATGATTTGCTGAAAACATGTGCATGCTTTTCTTGTGAGGAGGCAATGCTTTTTTCCAGTTCTATGGAAAAGAATTGAAATGTGTGGGTTGCTTATACAGCTCACTCTGCAGGTTGGCCCATTGGGCTCTAAATCAGACCTAATATTTTTGCTTCCTTCAGTACCCTGGCTTGCATTTAATGCCTCATCTCTTTTCCCTCATGATTTCAATGGCAAAATTTGCTCAGTTTTCATTATGGCAAAAAATTCCTTTAAGGTTATGGATAAAAACAGAATTTAAAGTAGTATGGTGATATTAAAGTCTCTAACTGTTACAGATGAATAGCAGAATRTTGGGAATGTTCCTGCTATCTGTGCTGTAGGAAAAAAAAAAAAGGGATGTGTACAAAGCAGAGGTACAAGAAGGTTTTGGAGGGCAGAGAAAATGCATTCCAGTGGGAGATTTCTTTTGAGCTTATAAAAAAAAGAATGTTAAGCCTGTATAAACACCTTTCTGTGAAGAAAACATGAAATACTACAGGATTCTTTAATCTACCAAAGAAACATATAGCAAGAACCAGTAGCTGGGAGCTAAAGCAAGGCAATTTCAAATTAGAAATAAAGCACTTGCTGTTGCTTTTTTCTCTCTGTTTCACGGAGATGGTAATTAAACTTTGGGGCAGGCTATGTTGCAGCAGGAAATGGTCGACCACATCTCTGGAGACTTTCAAATCCAGTCTATGTACTTTCTGAAAGTCATTTTTTTTGCCTGAACACRAGTAATGGGGGGCTCAATATCAGAGGTAATTGGATGGAATATAAGTATCTGAAACAGAAACTCAGCGTAGATGAACTAATCTCTTCTCCTGGCTTTAAATGTATGAAAATATAGATTACATTACTGCAATGTGTTTGTTTCCTACACCTAATTGGTTTTCTTTCAAGGCTCAAAAATCTTTAGTCACTGCAGCTTGCATCACTAACCTTTAAGAATTCAAAACAATGCTCTTTACTGCTTTCTGAATTGTCACATACTATATGTCTCTAAATCCATCTGAATGTGCAATTTCCAACTCCTGATTAGCACCAGGAGCCCAGTCAAGGATGACAGAACAGCATCCAATTCTGTTGATCTCTACTACAATTGCAACAGTCTAAAGCTGCCTAAGAGCCATCCTACAGCTTGAGTCTTTTGAGGAAAAACTGCTTGAAAACCTGTTATATCACARGGGTTATTGATGGGAATAGGGTGATTGGCAGGAAATTTTAGGAAACCCAAACCTTTCTAGGATGAATTACAGGACAAATATGTAACCCACAGAGAATGGAGTGACTCCAGTGTCAGTCTGGACAGATTCCCCACACGTCACTGGGTGCAAAGTGCCACCAGACATTTGCAATTGTTCCAAACCCAGAGCAAGATGCTTTCTTGATTCCAAGGACACAGTGCATACATTGATTTAAATTTTCCCTATTCTCCCTGGGCAAGTCAGAAATTGCATGGAGTTGGATGTGTGACTGTTCAGACAAATTGGTGGGTGGGGTTAAGCCATAATCTGTCTGTGTCCAAAATGCCCCATCAAGGAACTCAGAGAGAGGATTATTTTCTGAGGAGTGTCAGCTACTGTTGCAGTGCTGATTTAATACAAAAATGTGTGCACCTACCCTGTCCTAACCCCCACTCCTCTTTCTTATGCCTTGCTGCATTTTCCTCCATCAGCTCTTTCTATCAGAATGTGATTCCACCCTTTCAAACACTTTTTGATTTGATTCACTTTGTCTCATCAAGACATTTATCTTCTATTATCTTCATTTATCATTTGTCCTCTYCCTATTTCTGATTGCCACGGATGTCCTTTCTCCTAGAGGATATATTCATCTATTCATATATTCACTATTTTTTCAGATTTTATTTATATCAGGTTGGAAGAAAAATATAATAAATTACTGTGACTGTGGAGTGCTCACAGGAATAAATTGTCAAAGACYTTTAATAAAATTATGCTGTCTTCTAAGCCAAGGTCTTTGTAAACAAAGGCATTATACCAGAATAAAACTTTCCTAAGGTCTGATGACAGGCCTGATGTCAGGTCTTGAGGATGCCATGCTTTGGCATGGATRGATTGTGGACAATTGGCATTTCCCAAATCCTGACTATCTGTTAAGGAAGTTTTCATGGTCAGTGTTGCAGTCAGGACAAAGTGAGGAAGAGGGAACACTCACAGAAACACCAGCAGTGCTTTACTTACCCCAAAACACTTCCCCTTGAAAAGCAGAGCTAAAAAAAAAATTWAAAAAAAGAAAAATCAATCAATCMGTCCTGACTAATCTAAACTTTCAATCCCAAACCAGTTTATTTTGTGGGTGTGACCTGCCAGCTGGTGGGACTCCTRAAGTTCAGAGCAAGTGTCCTCAGGTCCCAGTTGTCTCATATGTTTGAATTTGGTGGGAGATGGTTCACCTAAGAGTGCAGTTAATTATTTTTAAACTCCTCATTAACTTGAATCCTAGCTCACACATCTCATTGTAAATTGAGTGCATTATCTCCTGTTCCCACCACATGCTATTCTATAGGTACTTCTTGGGTATGAAATTGTCTCTATTAGCATTTCTGTCATGCAGAACGAGCATTCTGTCAGTGTTGGCAGCTCCTTTTAATACAGGTCTAAATGTGAATTGAATTTGATATAAATTTCATGCTGTGATTTAAATTATCTCCCTTGAAGAATGACTACCTGTAACTCTCCTCTTAGTGGAGAGTCCTCAAAGAATCCCAACGATGGGGACTCAGTAGCGGAGTTAAAAATCAAGAAGTGGGTTTTAGGTGAAAGAACATTTTATCCAAAGCATTTGTCACAGTAATTTCAGCTGTTTCCMTCATAAGGAGGAAGGCTAGCAATGATTTTTTCAAGTTCCAGGTATTTCTGATGTTCTACCTTCCTAAATACCAGTTCCCAGGAGTGAAACCTGGCACTAAGTTGTTAAATCCTTCTGCTTTCGAAAGCTGCTTCAAAATATCCTTCACGTGTAAGGAAGGATAATTTTGGAAATCCAATCAGCAACACATATGGTGTGCTGGCTGTATTCGTTATATCTCATAAGCCTGTAGAAGACATGGGAGAAGCCCAGGAGAATCTCACATGGAATTTTAGTGCTGCCCAGGGTTTCCCCCACAGAGAATTGGTGGCGCCTCAGCACAGACATCCTGTACTAGAAATATTTCAAATCTTAATTTGAAAATTAACAAGGGCCAATAACTTCTGTCTTCTCCTTCCTGTAGAGGAGGGAAGCTGAAAAAGCAGTTGCAGGTGTGTGCTCTCCAAAATGATACTATAGGACCATTTTGTAAAACATTTTTTAAAAGCTTTTATCATGTGAACTGGTGCAGCATCCAGTGCAGAGTCACCATCATGTTCCCTGATGGGGAGAATTAACTTAATTCATTTTCATGTTGTGACCTGCAACAGTTTAATTTGCCTGAGAGCATTCTTCCTGTCAATACAGGCTGGATAAAAACATGGTAACTTCAGGTTATGTTAAGTGTCTGATTTGCGATGCAGTTTACCTCTGCAATGACTGCACTGTTCAAATTAATTAATACCAGATCATTATCTTTGGATGGCAGGCAGATGTTGAGGTTATGGTGTTTGTGAACCCTAAGCCTGTCTCTTTTTTCTGTACAGATAACCAGCAGTTGCTATATAAATTGGAGAGCCAAGGTCTAGGCCTTCTGGCAGTCAATTGGTTTTGTAATTATCTTAGTAATAGTTCTCAATTATTATTCAGCAAAGGTCGTTTTTGCTCTGCTGATGGGTCACGGCACCCCCCAGGGATCCAGAGATGGGCCAGTTCTCCTTTTTATCATGTAAATGACTTGCCATCTGTGTGCCACCAGGTTCATCTAAGGCAGCTCTGAAAACACTGATTATTAATATCAAAGCTGCAGATTCTGACAAGATCGTAGAATTGTTTTCAAATATTTTTAAAGATGGGCTGTGTTTCCTGACATTTTCAAGGCTCTGGTAAATGTTGTGGACAGCTTTGTGGCAACCCTCTTCAAGTAATACAATGATTAAAAACGCAAGCTTTTATTTTAACTAGTGGCATGTTTAGTTAACAAACCCTGCTACCCTTTTTTTCCATYCCATGCTTGCCTTCATTTGTGTCCCACTGTATTTATTTCTGCCATGTGATTGCCTGGGGGGAAGTTAAATTACCARCCACAGTTATTACACTTGCACAAAACTTCTTTATTCCCTTCTCTAGATCATATTTACATTGCAGGCTGTGCTGAAAGTGAATAAAATGAAAAAGTTAACAAAACTGATAAAGTCATCATTTGTTTCTACTCTATTGTAATAGCCATGCTGTAATTGGTGCTGTTTCATATRAAATTACCATATAAATTGTGCCATCCAAAGCTGCAACAGAAAGAGCAACAGTATTTACAATAAGTGGCAAATCCCTGTTAATTATTGATRACCTAATAAACACACCGTTATAATTCAGCCTTATTATTCATTATTAATAATAACTCTTATTTACTATTCATTGTGTAAGGATCAATTATGATTAACTGCTCTAAAAACGAACACTCCACGCGCACGTTTCTATTTTCAGGGAAAGGCTTTCAGGATTAAAATGCTCTGTCTAACAGGGCAGAACATGACTGTACCTAAACAGCTTACAGGCACCAGTGTCCTGATCCTAGTGCCTGTGAAAAGCTGCTGTGAGCTCTGACAGAGGCAGTGAATGATTTTGTTTCTTTGGAGGTCGTTATTTGGCCCAAAGGTGCTTGATTTATGACCTAGGATGTTCTCAGCCTTCTTGGCCACCTGGGCACACAGGAGTTTACCTTTAACAGGAGTGAAGCTTTGCTTTACTGCTTAGTGATGCCAGGGACCTCTTTTTATTATAAATTCTGCCAAAAAATGCATTGAGGCACTGTCACAAATCGTGGTGGTTTCAGAGCTTAATTTTGCTGGGGAAGGAGGCAGAATTGCAGGCACTGCAATGACAAMGTGTCCTTGTGTGGATCTGCAGAGTGACCATCAGGTGGTGTGTGAATGAAGATGCCTCTCCCAGAAATGGTCAGTTTATTGAGCCTTTGGCCTTACAGTGGTTTTTATATAGATAAAGCCCAGTCTTCCTAGACTGCATTGCCAGAGTCAAGGCTTTTACCKTCTGGCATTGCTTGAGCCATTGCTGGCTGTGGGAAGGACAGGAKCAGAAGCATTGAGAGCCTTCTCAACACTTCTCCCTTTTCATACCAGGCTTTTGATTTTCTGATGTTTCTTCCAAGCATCACTCAGCTGCTAATTGCCTCTAAGAAACTGCACAAGAGAACATTGATTTCTTACAAAGCAGACCAGATGCTTTCCTTCTTTGTTTCAGTTTTCATGCTTCTGACCAGACTTTGACTGATATTTTGCTTTGTCACTCATTTCAGGTTTTTCATGCACAGGTAACTCCACTGTATCTCCTGTGAGATGTTAAATACTGCAAATTCCATCTGTTGTGAGATGCACTGAGACAAGAAGTCACTGCCCATTAGTGCTCCTGGAGTGTGCCCCAAGTGTGCCACACCTGGAAGTGCCCTGAAGTTTCCACAGTGTATGAAGAAGGGGCAGGAGGATGGTGACTGCATGCCAAGGTGAGACCTTCCTTCATTTCTGACTGGATTTCACATGGATTTATCAGTGGGGGTTTAAAGTACTCTGTCTGCAGGCAGCATTCTTGAGTTACCAGAGTTTCTTGGCACAGAGGAGTTTCTGGGTGTGGAGKTTTTGCTTGACAAGGGTTCTCCACTGTCTTTCCCCAACCGCCCACTTCAGAATTCAGAATATCTGTGAAATGCTCTGTATTTTTCCATGATGTGCCAGTTCTTACCAGCTGTGATWTTTCCAATACAGTGATGCACTCTAAGGCAGCCAACTGACTTGTAAAAGGATATGAGTTTGTGTGCCAAGGAGAATTTAGCATAATGCTTCAACTGCAGATGTAAAACATAATTTCAAAACATAATTTCAAAGAAGGGAGAGAAGAAATTCAAAATGTACACAAATGTGATATGTGTAAATATTTTTTATTTTGTTTCAAATAACGTCTTACTCTTCTGTACATATGGCATCTAAGACACACTGCACATTTTTAGCACAYAAGAAATAATTCACTTAGTTTATGGACACAAAGCAATGTATAAACCATGTAGCTCACTAAATGCTTTGTTTCCAATTCTTATGTGAATTACTCTGTGGCATATCAGGAATTATTCCAGAAATTCATTACAAGATAGAACGAAGTTACAACAGAAGCCTTGGGTAACTTGTAGCGCCTCTCCCAGCACCAGTGCTGCAGTGCAGGAGGAGTGTGGTTTGGCACCACGCCTGTACCTCATGTTCACACCTCTCCTGAAGCTGTGCAAGGCCACATCGAAGTGTCACTGCACCCACTGCTCCCAGGGGAGGTGTGGCTCACCAGTCACACCTTCATAGCGAGGTGTTGACRCTTCTTAAATAAGAGCAGAGTTTGCTCTCTCTTTGACTGGTCAGTGGTCCTTTGCACGGCATCCTTAGGCAGCACTCCCAGCTCCTCRTGAGGTAATTAAATATTGATCTTGCCCCTTTTGCAGATGGAGATGCTCGTGCTGTGTGTCAGGAAAGGATCAGTTTCTCATGGTGCCATGGTTCAGCCCCAGCCAGCAGCTCGGTTTCACAGATCTGCTGCTCACTGCTCCCTCAGTGGGACTGGGGAGAGAATCASAAAAGGAACAGGGAGAAAACACGTGGGTTGAGATAAAGACAGTTTAGTAGGGAAAGTAATGGCACACAGTGCAAAGCAAAACATGGAGTTCATTCCCYAYTYCCCATGTCCAGGCAGGTGTTCAGCCATCCCCAGGAAAGCCAGGCTCCATCACCCCTGAGGGTGGCTTGGGGAGAGAAACCATCACTCTGAATGTGTCTCCTTGCTGCTTCTCCCTCAGCTGAGCATGGCACTGTTGGCTATGGGACACCCTTAGGTCAGTTTGGGGTCAGCTGTGTCCTCTCCCAAATCCTTGTGCCCCCCAGCCCCTTGCTGCCAGAGGGGATGAGGAGCAGAAAAGGCCCTGACAGTGCAAGTGCTGCTCAGCCATAACTAAAACATCCCTGTGCTATCAACASTTTCYAGCACGAATCCAAAACACAGCCCCATGTTAGCTCWGTGAGGAAAATTASCTCTATCCCAGGCAAAAGCAGTACACAGCCTGTTACTCCAGTTGATATAATTTTCTAATTAAGGTATAATTAATGTATAATGCAGTAGAAATACTAGGTAGGAGTGAAATTGTRACCATCTACTGTTATTGAAAATGTTCTATGAACCCCATTATGCCATTGTAAAATAATTCTCTAAATGTCCATGATGTGAGGAGCACAAACAAGAAGTCACTGTTATTAGACATGCTTTTATTATGCAGCCTAACTGAGAGCAATATTGTGTTTAAGAATAAGCAGGGAAGTAAAAAATGAGGGATTTTGATCACAGAGAAATCAGTTTTACCATGTGCTGTAAATATTACTGAGGCAGCAGCGTGCCTACTTTTCAGAAGCCAGAAAATGAACAAAACAAAGGGAGGAATATCATGAATCGTAATTTACTGCAAATGCAAGCTATCCAATGTGTTTAGTATTTTCTTTTTAATTTTTTTCCTTTGTTTTGCCTTGTTTTTAAGTAAGGTAATATACATATTTTGATCACTTTGCTGGAACCWCAAAACATGGAAATACAGCACCAATGAGAGCTGAAAGCTGCTGAAAAGTGTCTGTTGCTGGCGCAACTGCGAGAGCTCCTGCTATTTTCTCAACTAACATTTGCAGCATTTCCCACCTAGCGCAGGAAATGGTGGCTGCTTGCATAAACAKAGATTTAAGGCTTAAAAGAGCCAGCTTTGAAGTTAGTCCAACTGTTGGTGTTTAGAGAGGGATGAGTGTGTTAGGAGAGAAGCTGCCTCTGAACTCAGAGAGGTAAGAGTGAGCCTTTCACTGCCCTTGCAGCTCAAGTGCAGCTCTGGTGCAGGGCACTCCTGCACCATCCTTGCCTTTTGTGCATGGTATAATTATCAGATTCATTATAAAAAAATCTTGCATTAAAGTATTGTGCTTACCTGCGGGCAAGCTGGGAGATTTTATATTTGCAAGCCCCATTTTATCCTTCTGTGATAAAGCTCTACACTGAACGTAGGGTGAACCAGGCAAGCATCAAAATGTCTAATATTTACTAGGTAATTGATAAAGACTGTGATATACTCTTGCAGAGAAATGAAGACTGGTAGATTGGAGGCAACAAAATCAATTAAGACCAATACGTAATTATTTGGCAATTTAATGACTAGATATCCAATGAATATTTGCTTATTTATCAGATTAAACAATAATTAAATTAGTCTTCATAACAGGGGAATGAGACAAAGGTTTTTCTTTAATTTTACRTTTCCACTTGAGGTTTTCATATAATCAGATTCTGACAACCTGGGAAGGCAGAACAGTGCAATCTGTGGGAAAACAGCAGCACCAAGGAAGTTATAGTTTAGTTTTTTACCACAGAGATATGTTCAATAACCAGGTCAGCTTTCCTAGGAGAAAAGAAAGCAAATAAACCCAGCCTCCCACCTGAACTTAATTTGATGTAGATGAATGAAACATCAGCAGGCTTTTGGCCCTGAGTGAAAAGGGGAACAATAAAAAGCAGTTCCTTTTGTTGGGAGATAATTTTTTGTTATTTTRCACTCCTAAGATTTGAAACCTGCCYGAAAAAAAWTGGAACTCAACTATAGGWTTTYGSTTTTAAAATTTTGTTTTTCATTTATATGAACACAGRAAGCTTGGGAATATCTCATTTTATTGCTTTTGTGACTATAGAAGAGAAAAATATGTAACTTTATGTGCTGTATTCCTGTGCCATGCACTAGATTGATAGCAGCAGTAGGTCATTATCCAGGCTGARTTTTAACCCATTCTCAGTGCAGTCCTTTGGGCCTGTCTCACTGGGGACACTCCTGTAATGTACAGCACCCATTTGAGTCTAAACCTCTGGTTTTAATGATGTTGTCTTCTTGAACCATGGGCTGCAGAGAGTGCTAAATATCAAACATTGTTCAGTACACCTCGATGTGAAATATTTCCATCTCCCACATAGTAAGTGTTAAAAAAAACACATGGATGAAGTGCTTAGGCAAATGGTTTAGTGTAGGACCTGGTCCTGTAAGGTTGATAACTGGACTTGATGACCTTARAGGTCTTTTCCAAGCTTAATGATTCAATGATTCTTATCTGGAACSTGCACATGCCCCTGCCCAGGAAACTGAATACAAAACTTGTGCTTTTCCAGCCCCTTTGTGCCTGTGTCTCTACTTGTGCCTCTCTTTCCAGCTCGAGTGGCTTTCCCTGGGTGAGCTGTCAAGGAGAGCGTGGTCCCCAGTGCTGCTGCCCTGTGGATGGCTCCTCTGGTTCCTCTGGCTCCTCTGGCTCCTCTGCTCTCAGCTCAGAGCCAGGGCAGCCACCCCTGCGAGTCCCACGTTTTGGGGGAAGCCAGGGAGGTAAAGAGAATGTGGCACTGGACAAAGGTGAGATCTGAGGTGAAGAACTGCAATGGCAAGAGCTCTGCTAGCAGAAGAAGGGGGCAGGAGCTGGAGGGAGTGGAAAAGCACAGAGGGGTTGTTTTATTCTGCATGTACAGRAGGTGCAGTTGGTGTCACAACACTTGGGTGTGCTCGGGTGTATTTTCTGATATTCACACTGGGAAAGAACCAAATTAATCCTTGTTCAGTGCTGGCAGAGTGGAAGTGCCTCCAGCAGCCAGTGCAAGGCACTGAGGATGGAAACAGCACAAAGCCTTAAAAATGCTTATCTGACCCTGTAATGAGCTCCTCCACTGCCCCGAGCCTTTCCAGGCAGGCAGGTACACCCAGCACTTGGCACATCCCATGGCTGGCTGCACTCGCTGTGGGAGCTTCATGTCACTGACAGATGGCCTGGGGGATTTCCTTAACTGGGGGATGGCAGAGCTCATGTACATCCCAAACACTCTGYGCTGGATTTGGGGTTTTTTYRTGGYGTAGCCAAAGTGTGAAAGTGGATGYAGGGCTTTTAAAACTTCCCAATAAAGAGAACACATTGTTTGAAGCCATGGAAGCTGTGTATCCACTGGCACAGCAGCTGATGCAGTTTGCTTCTCCAGCAGTGCCCTGAAGTACCTKTAGATATTCCCATATAAAATGTAAGTACATAACCTGCTGTAAAAAGCTACAGCAGTGCCCTGGGCAAGCTTCCCTGGCCTGTGGAGGGTAATTACATGTGAACACAGACACTGCTCCAAAATTCACCTCATTAGATGTCCAGCTTTTTCTCATATAAATGCTGTGAGATCTATCCACATTAATAGGAGTAGTTGTTATATCTTGATGGAGAATTTTGACTTTGTAACCTAATCAAAGCTCACTTGGCAAAAAAAACCAAACCAAACTTTTCCTGTCAATTCAAAGAAGGATTTAGATCCATACATCCCTGCCAGGCCCCAGTTCCAGACTGCTGCTGGAGGTGAGTAAACCAGAAGGATCAGCTTGTTCTGGATGGAAATGTGTCTGCAGCARCGGCCAGCTTGGAAATACAGCTTTGTGTTCCAGCCAAAAATCAGACAGAAATGGTCACAGCTGAAATGTTACATCAGGCCCTGGTAACTGCTCACAGCAAACCACGCAGCTGCTTAGGAAGGCATGACTTCAAATCTGTTCTTTTCAGGTAAAATTGGGAATGTTTCTGTGTCATTCTCGTGAGTGCCATGGTTCCTGTAAGTACCACGTATGAGAAGGAAAAATAAAAAAGAGAAAACATCTACATTTTTAAGATGTTTTCACAATGTTTTAAGATAATTTTGTGATAGGGGGTTTGTAGGCACTTACCTATGCTTTTAATGGAATGATGAGATTTATGCTGCTAGATCACCCTCTTTGTCCACATCAAATGAACTTTATCATTACTAAGCTAGTCAGAAACATTCATTAGACACTGCTTGTGCTAGAATTATGAGTTCCCAATTTTTTTTTTTCTGCCAATATAGAAGTTCTGATAAAAACTTTAAAGCAGCTAGATTGCTGCTTTCCAGGACAACTTTCCTAAGGAGTTTATAAGAGAAAATTATTGAGAAGACAAAAACCAGATCCAACAAATAATCAACTCAGGTGTGGAGGAATGAGAGTCAAGTGTCATTTCTGCAGACAGGGTTTTGGCACACATGCAGAGAAAGAAAAGATAATTATAAATTACAAAAAATACTGGATAAGAAAATGAGCAATTTGACATAGATTTACTGTTTAAAAATTGAGATGCAGTATTTGTAGTTAAACATTTATACAAATGAAAGCTGTGTGTGTATTTCTGTACAAATGATGAAGGTGACCCTGATTTAGTTCATTCCAAAAAAAAAAAAAAAAAAAAAAAAAAAAAAAAAAGGAACATTTAAATATGTAAATCACAGATGAGCTAAGTTTAGGGAGGGTTATCAAAAATGTCTGTTATCTTTGAACATGAACATATGCTCACTATGCTAATTCTGTAGGATCCTTGGATCAAATGCTGGCAGATTTCAGTGTTTTGCATCGCTTTAAATTTTTACTTCAGATTTCATAATTTTCTTTATTTTGTAAAGTTTTTTTTGTTCCAATCACCAAATGCCAAATTAAGAAGGACCATCTGAAGGAGGGAATTTTCCTGTGTTCCTCTGTTAGCCTTGAGAAGTTGCATCTTGCTGGACACTGCACTGAAATCAGTCCAGAAGAATATGAGATCAGAACCAGACCATTCCATAATTCATAAGTAAATTTAATGTATTACAAAGGATAAACTTTATTTAAATTTTCCTTAAAAATGCATGCCTTTTAAATTGCTAAGATCAGAGAGACCCAACATTTTAAACAGACTGGTGGCTCAAGGTTGCTGGTGTCTGTATGTACTTGACTTTTTGTTTTAAGAAATTATWTTTGTCATGAAAGGAAACCATGATTTCATGTATGGAAAAAAAATTCCTCAGTTCCTGATTGTCCAAGAAACTTTCCTGCAGGTTTCTTCCTGAAAACTTACAGAAACAGACTTTTTGATACAATGAAGGGATGAAGTTTGATTGCTGYTTCATAAATTTCATTACCATTTTTGGTTTTTTCTTTAAGGTGAAGATAGCAGCAGTTTATATGTTCATTTCAAGCATGATCCACAAAACATTTTCCTATTAGTTTAAGCTCTTGCATCTCTGTCTTTTGTGCCCCCCAAGAGCTCTTTCATTAAGGTGTAAATRCGTTCCTAAAATAATCAAAGTGCCATTATCACCCTTCCGTTCATTTAGGTGCCCAGGAAGGGAACTGCAAAGGCATTCAGCTAAAAGCATACATTTAGTATAAAGAGATAACATTAAGACAAGGATCTCTGCAGTTCATTAGTCTGGTCGTTCTCTAATGTGCTCTCCCTTGAATTTTGTTTACCAGGATGTAGTGTGAGATGAATGGCAGACCCATCTGTGAGGAGACCCTGGRAGTTTTCACTCATTGCTCACCTCTCTCTCTTGGCAYTGGGCTGCTCCACGGAGTGAGTATYCMTTAWATCCTTACCTCCAAGCTGAGGAACAGCCCTGTGTCCTGTAGGGCTGAATCCCAGCAGAAAGAACAGCTCACTCAATACTAAGTAAAGCTGTAAAACTGCTGCCTTGAGTTTGAGGAATAAAAACCACAGGAGGTTCTAAATGTTGTAGCATGAATCCCCAAATTCTTTACTTTACACAGAGTAGACAGCTGGGGGTTTTTGCCTCTTCCACCTCTGTTCCCACCTGGCTCTTGGAATGTTCCACAGTGCCTCCAATGACACATGGTGGGTTCTGGTGAAAAAAATCCTGGAGCAAGGAAACAGGAAACAAAATGAAACATTAAACAAAGGACATTTAAATGATTTGTCTGTGGACAATCAGCTGGTTCTGGTGTTTAGATTGCACTGACAGTCCTTGTCCAAGTACCAAATGGTGAATGTTTAGGCATAACCTCACCTATTGAAATAAATTGGGAATATAAAGACACAGAAGAGTTGACACTTCACCTTGCTGACGCTCCCTTAACACCAGCAAGTGTGTCCTGATATGAATCCATCCTTTGATAAAGATAGAACACAAAAAATGGAGAAAGCAACTCAGATTAACAKAATAAATTAAAGACATTTATAGCCCGTTTTCACTGCCACGTTGTGCCAGAAGAGCAAAGCAGCAGAAGTGATATATAGATCATTGATTTTTATCCCTTTCAGAGCAGCCCTTCTTAGTATTTTTAATGAAACATTAAATGATTGTAATGTAAACTGTAACAGAATGGCATAGTTTTATACTTTCTTAATTGGATGCTAATATCCATGTCAGTATTTGCATGAAAAATGATGTACTAAGCCAAAATATCAAGGTTTTTTAAACTCATAATCATTCTTCTGCTGATACCATCTGTCAGCTTAATCTTCACCTCCCAGAATCCAACGAAGAGGATGCCTTCAGGGGAAGGAAAAGAAAAAAAAATTACAGTTATGAAAGTACAGTGAAGTGAGTTTAAACCATGGGCTGAAATCCCACTTGATTGTATAGGGCTTATTAGTCATTAATTGTCAAAGTTGGAAAATAATTAAGGATTGTTATTGGGGCACTGTCAGTCATCCTTCCTGAAGGAGCTGTGGAGAAAGGATGGAGAAATGTTGGAGAAAGGATGGAGAAGGGATGGAAAAGGGATGGAAAGCAGAGCAGATGCACTGCTGGCACAGCAAACCCCTGAGGAGGAGTCATGGAGCTGCCTCTGAGAGCACCTGGAGCAGCTGAAATCCCCTCTGCAGCAGTGAGAGTCTGTGTCCCCTCTGCACTGCAGGGGAGGGGCTGTGACAGTCTGAACTGTGTTTGTGCTTGTGCTTCATTTCTTCACAGAAGGGTTTGGATTGCAGGGGACATTAAAGATCACCTGGTTCCAATCCCCTGCTGTGGTCAGGGGTCTCACCCACTAAATCAGGTTGCTCAGAGCCCCCCACCCAGCCTGGCCTTGATTCCCCTCTGAGCTTGTCATTTTACAGCCCCCCTGCACGTGCATAACCTGCACAGGGCTTTGTTCAGGACAAGTCACCTTGTGCTTATCATTTCTAGGGCACACATCCCTCAGTGCACCATCAGACAGCCACTGAGGGAGCCAAATCCTCAGGAATAGGGAAGGGGAATGGAGAGCACATCACCTGCTGCAGCCTGTTCTGAAAGCAGAACATATGTGCAAAGCAAGCTCTCATCTCCTGGAAGGTTATCCCAAAACCCTGCAGGGGCTGCAGGCCAATGCTTTCCTGACAAAAGTGAGAGGGTGCACGTTGAAACCTCTCCAGCTGTCAGCAAATCCTTGCACACACAGCTACTTCACTGCCCTCAAGAAATTCCAAAGGTGTTGTTCTTTCCAAGTGCTGCTGGTGGGGTTTCAGAGACAAAGAGCCCAGTGGTGCCTGTGTCTGTAGAGCAGCTGGACCTGCACCAGTGCTCCAGGAGGGACAACACAGCTGGGATTTGGCTCCTCTGCCCTGCCAGGGATGCTCTGCACAGAGCAGAGCAGTCAGTGCTGAGCTCTGTGCCAGGAGCCCCCTCATCAGCACAGTGCTCTGTGTGAGCCCCCTCCACCTCCCTCGTGCAAAAAGGATCTGCTTTACACACTCAAGGACAAGTTTATGTGCAATGAGTGGAGAAACAAGTAGGAATTGCTCCCAAAGCGCCAATCTTAAAAAAAATTTTAAAAATCAAGTATATGGATTTTACTTCATTTCTTTCATATAGTTTAAACCACTATGAGTGCTGAAAAAAATATACAAGGCATTTTTAAATTATTATTTCTTAAAAAAAAAGTCAATGTTTTACTGTTTAAATGCTTGCATTCTTTTCTTCTTTTTTTTTTTTTTTTAATTTTGTTTTTCTTTTCTCCCCAGGCCGTACTTGGAGCTTTTCATAATGCTTTGAACAGCTGGAGAAAGGAAAAGGAAGAAGGAAAAAATTTGATCTACTGATAGCTTCTCTGCTGCCCTGCTAAGAACCTGCTGCTCTGGCCTTGCTTGCTCACAAAGATGTGCCACAAAAATTACAAAAACTAAAGCAGAATGCAAGAAGTGTGTGGCACCTCCACTGGAGGTGGWGTTTGCTGGAGTTTCCAAGGCAGCACCTGAGGAATCTTGGCTCCAGGTTTTCCAGTTGGGATATGAGGTGCAGTGGGAGGAGTGTGATCCAAGGAATGCAAAAGGGAAAGAAATGTAATCTTCATATGGAAAAATCTTATTTTGGCATAGAAAATCAAAATTGTTCCAACAAAATTTTCTTCCAGCCTCTGGAATAAATGAATACCCACAGCCCYCTCCAGCTCCTGATAGGGCAGAAAATATCAGAGAGAATCAGAGCTATAGCATCAGACAACTAAGGGTTTTTTCATTAATTCTGTTTTCATAATGTCCAAAATAAAATTAGCATGTGCTTAGCTGAACAGGGTAGGCAAATTGGCATAAGGAGAAATACTGGTAGGCTCTAACTTGCAAAGTGGTCTTTTTATGTCCCAGGAGCTGGTTTGTGTGTGATAAATCTCTGTACAGAACAGATTTGAGGTTTCATAAGGTTTTTCCATGTATGTGCATGCATCAATTATACATACAGCTATATTTATTTATTTCTATAAAAGGCATTGCACTTGTACTTTTTACTTTGTACTGTTCATTTACCTGGCTCCCYACATCTCATACGAATTTTCTGATTTGTCCTATGTTTGCTTGTCTGTGATTCCAGAATGACTTGAAGTGATCCTACTGAGCAAAATTTCCCAGAATCAGAGTCCTCAGATTGGCATTCTGGTAAGTTAAAAGCAGAAGATCGTTTCAGAATACTTTGAAAAATAGGATCCTTATTTTTTTCTTTTCTCTTTCTTCCTCCCCATCCTTCATAGAGTAAGCAATTGCAGATTACCAGAGGGAGGGGAGTGTTTCATGTATTTCCTTGTAAGTTGTTTTAAAGCTCAAGTAGTTTATCCTGCTTCCATTTATTAATACAAGACAGAGTTTAAAGTACACAGAGACACAACACATATTCATTTAGCAGTGACAGCTTAACCAGGCTTYCTAAAGAATATTAAACTCTGCTCAATCAATGCCATTCTCCAGGTCTCTGTTTGGTCCATTATGGGGAATCTGAATGAGGAATTAAACTCCCATATCAGATAATAATCAGTCATTTTGATGTGAGAGAATTTCCATAATTTATCTGCCAAGGTGAAATTCCACCCAGGGCAGAGGAGCAGCCAGAGGGCAGGGAAAGCACTTCAGCTGGCAGGAGTCTATTGAAGCCTCAAACAACACCAAGGCTCCAGGTTTGCTCCTTCCAAAGAGACTTTTTTACTGCAAGGCATGGAATCACCTCCCTTCTGGAGAAGTTAATTGTGGTTACACCAAAGGCCAAATTAATTTCATCAGCTTACAAATCAAAGTTGGGTCAATAAGGACCTACACATTACTTCCAATAATAAAATCCCTTATAAGGGGAGGAATTATTTRCCCTCCCTTTGAAGTATTTCTCTTGGGAAATGAAATGGAGAAGGGCAGAAAATGACACCACCATCTATTCTATAAATTCTGAGTGTATTTTCACATTCATAGTCYTTTAAGCCAGAGACTCTTGGCTTTTCATGTTGTTTCAAAAGTGAATTGAAACTTTGTGAGCATGCTCCTCTCACTTTTGGCTTTCACCTACACATTTCTCTAGAAGTCCACTTTAACTCAGRACCTGGCAAGTAATTTAGCACTTATTTATTGAAACGTGTGCATGAGCCTTAAAACCAGCAGACAGCTGCAGCACAAACATCTGTCTTTTCAAAAGATAACACCCTGTCAAAATGCCCCAGAGCAAAATCTCTTCCCGTGGTTTGAAGCAGAAGCAGCAGCAGCTCCAGTAGTTAGAGAGCAAGTATTTTTGGAAAGATGACAGCTGGGTTGTCAGACACTGATGCTGAATTACACAATGCTTGTATGCTACAGCAGAGATGTAATAAGCAATTATTCTTACATTATCATATATAGGGCTGCCAAAGTACTGTCTGAGAGGCAGGATGAAGGGCTCGAGGTCTGGGCTGGTTCTATTGATGCTGGGGGGTTTCCATCAAATGGTGTTAAGTCTATTTTCAGTCTTGTCATCCAAGGAAGTATCAGCTTAAACATCTGTCATGGCAAAAAGGAATCAACCGATGGCATCTCCAAGGCAGAATTATCCTCAGCAKGAGGGAAGCAGCAGACTGGTTACTGTAACTGCTGCTGATCAGAATTTAGCTTCTTCATCAGCAGATTTAGTACAAGGAGTAAAATCATATTTACTTAATCTTCRGTGTTGGAAGCCTCAAMAAATTTCATTGTGTTTCACATATGTCATTTTTACACAGCACTGTTAAAAAGATCACTGCAATCTTCAAAGAAAGTAAGAGGTCTCTGGGTAGTATTTATTTAGATCTTTTCTCATCGGGAAAGAGAAAATAAAAGAACTCCAGTCAGGGAGAAGGATGAGCAAATGTATTGAATAGCTCCTTTGTCAAAGAAAACAGCCAAACMAGCCTAGGGCTGGAAAACAAATGACTTGGGGTGATATGGCACTGGTGTGTGCAATTATAAATAGAGAAATTAGGAGAAAGGAATTGCTCACTGTTTCTCAAGAYAGAAGAACAAAAGGACAGCAATTGGGCTGTTTGGGCTACAGGTTCCAAACAATCACAAGGTCATTTTCCAACAGCCAGTTAAATGGTCAGTTTAGTTAAACCAGTTATTTAAACAACTAATCGAATTCATGGCTATGAGCCAGAAATCCCTTTGAGGTTAAAGCTCCAGCAGCAGAATTTATGGAAGGAAAAAACTCCATTGAGGACTCAGTAGATGTAATTTCTGCCTCAGTTGCAAAGTCTTATCCTTGTAATTTTTCCCTAGGTATGCACTGCTGGAGAGTGGTTAAATGGCCCAAACCAGACCTGACATGGATCTTCTCATGCTCCAAATCACAAGGCTGGAAATTTAACTCATTCCAATTGTCAGGAACCCACTGAAGTCAACTGACCCATGCAGATTTATTCTGAGGGTCTCTGTATATCTGTGACTATCAGAAAAAAGGAAGGACCTTAGTGAAACAAAGAATATAAACAGAAAAGTTTTAAGAAAAGAAGAAAAGTTATTAAAAAATCTTTTCATTACCTTAAGATGCCAAATATTAGAAATTCTATTTGAAATAATGGTGTGATTTTCCAAGAGGCATCATTCAACAGCTGCTCCATCTCATCTCCTGGCAAAACTTAGGTAAGGACAGTTCTCCAGATGTGACTTTGGTAAACCAAAGCAGGGTGTTATTTTCARTCAGATTCCTCAAAAATGTTTTTTCACTCTTCTGCTTTCTTAGATTTCAGCTCAGATTAAGCAGTAACTCATCCAGAGAAGACATGAAAATAGTTGAATCCATCACAATTAAGTTAATTCACAGTCAAGTCATGTTAAGGAAGATCAGTGTGTTTCCTCTTCCTCTTGGGACCATGCAATACCCAACTGCCCAGCTATTTTTGGGAAGAAGGACAGACTTCAAGCACAATGACAACTTATCAGAAGCATTACTTAGACTATGAACTGCACCAAATGTGGCTATGCCATCTGAAGTCAGTTTTGTGTGGTATTAACAGATAAATATTCAGTAAGTGTGTCACTGAGAGTCACCAAATATTGTCTCTCAGTTAAACAGGATCTGCTTCCCCCTTCATTTTGGAGAGACCAAAACCTGTGAGATTCTGCTGCACGTTCACTGTTCCAAGGTGAGAGAGAGCTCCGTGGCATGGCTGGCTGTCTGTCCAGCTGTGGAATTCTGATCCCACATTCCTGTTCCAGCACACCTTTTTTTTCCAGCTGGGCTCCGGCTTCATCCTTCCCCTGACTGACCCAGAGTTGGGCTGGTTGCTGCCCCAGGACACTCAGCAGTGCCAGCCCCACACTGAATGGAGCCTCTAATGAATCCCCACTGAAATGCCACCCATTGTGGATGAAATGCTACCTGCCTCACAGGTGAGTGTTTTCTGGGGTGTGTATTTATTGGTGAGTGTTTTCTGGGGTGTGTATTTATTGGTAAGAAAAATTGACTAGCAGGGTACCTGGATTTTATTCACAGCATCTATTCATAGCACACAGACACATTCTGCAATTGKAGTCACTGYTAAGAAAAATCAACAAAAGCTTCTCCARCAATTTCCTCTCACACATTAGGCATGCCTTACTTTTCCTTTTGTTGTCCAAGGAAGTGTTATTTGTATAATGTTCCACTGTGCTTTAAATAGTTCTCCAGACCATTTCTCAGATGAATTAAGAAAAAAGTTACCTGCTATTGAGCYSCTGTTATTCCTTTGTTGCCTCAGATTCWCAGTTTCAGATGTGCCAGGGTTAAAAAAAGTCCTCCCTAACTCTCACAAAGCCCTCCAGGGAGTCTCTGTCACATTTAATCTTTCCCTGTCTCCCTGTTTCTCAGGGTGTCTTCTGAATAACAGCAGTTTTGTCTATTTTATTTGCTCTTTCTCTTACACACACCCAGTTGAAGAAAAGTAATTGAAACTATGGCATCTCACCTTGCAGTATCTG
This sequence comes from Alauda arvensis, assembly GCA_902810485.1. NCBI lineage: Eukaryota > Metazoa > Chordata > Aves > Passeriformes > Alaudidae > Alauda > Alauda arvensis. The sequence continues at coordinate 180,918 of CADDXX010000883.1, read as the reverse complement.
TGTAGTTTGAACTGAGGTGTGTCTAGAGATCAAATTTCTGCTCATCGACTGCATAAATGTGATCCAAAGCCTGGAGACATCAGTGAACTCTGCAGGAGTTCACTTGCTGAGCAGGTGTTCATGGCCCATCACAGGAAGAGAGATTTGGGGTAGAAATAGCTTTTCACCTCTACAAACTGAGCAGCTTTTTGCTGCAATTTGCACCTCTGGACCTTCCAGTAACACCCAGGTTGCTCTGAATTTGTCTGGCAGCCCAGGCTGAACAGAACAGTGAGGCATCAAGCAGCTGTGTGCCTCCTGCCTGGGTTTTGCTCTAAAACACTATTGGTGATCCTGCAGGAGCTCTTCCCTTGCTACACTTGAGCCACAGTGGCTGCACCTCTTTCCATGCCATGGTACACACACTTCTCATTCACCAGCAGAAAATTCTTCCCATTTTCTACAGAACTGACCATTTGCTTTCAGCAATGCAATTTCTATTTTTATTTTTTTTTAAGTAGAAGCTTGATTTTTTTTTWAATGTTAAGYTCTAAAAATAAAAATWATCACCAGTGTTGAGCAACCTCCCACAGGAATGAGGCACAAAAGGGCCAGTCAGACTTCATCAGACAAGACAGTCTTCTGTTGAGATAACCCACCCTATTTCCCAAAAATTGAAGTATCTCATGGAAAACATCCCTGCATCTGGAAACAGGTCTGATCCATGATTCACTAAACATCTACACTGCCTTCCACAAAGAGGGAATCTGTCAGCTCTGGAAAAGGTTTTGAAGCACTTGTGGCTCCCAGGAAATGTCTCCCTGTCAGGGAGGAGTTTCCARAAGGCTTTGGGCAGCCCTGCCTGCAGCTCAGCCCTGCACAGGGGGGCTGACAGAGCCCCCAGCCCCCAAACCTGGTTCTGTGGGTGGGGGAATGTCCCCAGTTCTCCTGGTGCCAGCTGTGGTGTCCCAGGTGTGCAGAGGTGTGTGAAATAACTGAATAGTTTTTTGTACACCTGTCTGAGCTGCCCAGGACTTTGGAGAAAACATGTTTTACTCCTTCCATACCTTCAYTGACAAAAATTTGGTTGCACCAACAATTTTCTAATTTGAKGCCTTTTTATATAATTGCCATGCTRGATGGAACAATTTTGGACCTTGAACATTGTCAGAGAATTCTATTCCCTAAACGTCCCCAGTGCTGAGCTGTTCTTATTTCTAATAGTGTGTGCTTTTCTATTGACAGAGACATTTAAACCTAAAAGCTGATTTTTTTTTTTAACCCAATTATTGCATGTTCGGCTTCTGAAAGTCTCTTCTAGGGATTTATGCTTTAATTTAATTCTCAAAACCTCAGTCTTATTAAGTGACAGTGATATTGGGATGTTAAAAAATTATTTCTGTAATGATTTTTAATACCCCCATCTTCCTTCAGAACCTCACAAATTATCATTTTGTTATTATGGTTTGGTTGAAACCTATTCTTGGTGTGAGTGATAAGACAGGTGTTTGTCATTTTGAAGACTCCAATAAAGGTATTTTAAGGCAGTACTTAGCAGCACAAATTAGGTGTTCTCTAATAATCTACGTGAGATGTTCAAGAATATTTTCCATGCAATTATGAAAATAGACCAGGGAAATTATCACACATTCTCAGGACTGGATTACATTTTTACACCTTGTCATAGAGCAGTTAATTTCTGGCTGTTTCTTGCAGGACCTAACCCCAGCTGCTGGCTCTTTCCAGAGGCAGGACTTTGGGCACAGATGGCACAGAGATGTGAGTTACAGTGGCCTTGGTGTCCCAAGAAGGTCTTTGGATGTTTGCCCCATGGCTTGGGATCACTTTGTGCTGGGAGGTARGTGCTTCCAGAGGGGGAAAGAAAGAATCCCAGTGAAACACCAGCCAGGAAATGGGTGTTCAAGGGATGGAAATGCTCTCTGCTCCCCCTCTGACTGCTGCACTTGCTCTGCAGTGCACTTTCTTCTGCTTTTGCCCAGCTCGTTTTGTGTTTTGCTGTATCCAGCGAAACAGGTTGGAATGTTGCCCTCACAAAATCATAATGAAGCAACCACACAACCTTGCTGTCAAATAGATTTTTTAAAATTTTCCCTTGATTTGATCTCTCCTATTTACCCAATGTTTCACAGTTCTTTGTATTCCCATTCCAAGTATTTCCTATGCAAACATGGCCTTAAAATATCTGCTGGCTGCTTTCCCTGCCTTATGTTTTAGCCAAGCTATCTCTAAATTACCCTAAATTTCTTTTTTTTTTATCCCATGTGAATGCTGACAATTCTTTGGCTGGGTTTTTTTCTGGGTTGTGTTAATGCTGTGCTTTGCCACTCCCCAGCAGTGCCCTCTCTCCCATCAGCAGTGCATTTATGGCACTGAGATGTCCAAGGGATCCCACWGTGAGGATTCCTGCTGAGCTCCTCCTGTGGGAGAGCTGGCACAGACAGGAAGAAAAGCTGCTTTTAAGGTATGGTGAGGTAAAAGAGAGCAGCAGCAGCAGCTCTGTGAGAAGCTCCAGGGTTGCTCTCACTCTCCTTGGATAGTTGACTTTACACATATTTTTTCTGGATGCCCATTTTTATTTTAGGCATTCCTTAGAATGGGCCTCTTTTATATAAGAGATCATTTCTTATTACATTTGATCTTTGATCTCCAAGTGGAGGTTCAGGCACAAGTACAATTTGAAATTATTTCTTAACAGCAGAAATTATAATAGTAGTTGTGTTGCCTTTTTAACGTAAGTTTTGTCTCTGCCRGTGAATATCTGCAATTTGTGCTATTGTTCCTCAGATGAAGGTGTGGGCTTTTTACAATGGAGAATTCTACTATCAAAGAATTGGAGAGCTCTTTGGGTAAATAAACCTCCTTTAATCTCCTTAGCCTTTCACTTGGATCATTTATTCACTACAGATCTAATAACTGAGATGAAACCCATACAATATTTTGTTCTTTGAATTGATAGTGTGGTCAACTTAACACAGCTGGCCTTTTTCCTTCTTCCTCATTCCTTTGGGCACAGGTGTGACACTGCCACAGCCCACAGTCCTACTGACCCTAAGGGCAGTGAGGAAATGACCTCGCTTTCTTTGTCCAACTGTAAATTTTTAGAAGGTTTGGGAACATTTATCTTCTCAAGATTTCCATTAAAATTGATTCCAACCAAAGGAACACAAGTCACTTACAAACAAAGAAGTTTTGGGTTTGGGTTTTTGTTGTTGTTTTTTTTTAACTGCATAACTGCAGTGACTTAGAGGTGTTTTCTGCCTGAGAATCTGGGTTGGTRCATGGTGTGAAATATTGCTACATGCATTTCAGAAAGTCAGAAGCCCAAATATTGTTGCTGGGCAGCAGAAGTGATGGGGTTCTTGAGAATCTGAGTGGTGAGCAATTCCTCAGGTTAATAACAGGATGTCTGCAGTCCACTRAAGAGCATTGGCAATCACTCAGACACCTGAGCACTGCACAGGGAGGACATGCACAGCAGAAAACATTCAAATATACTGCTGAAAATACATAACATTTCTGTGAATWAATGAAGCTCAGACTCATGCTTGGTATACTCATGGTCTAACTAACAAAGAAGATTAAATTTGAGTGGGAGATGCATGACTTGAGATCTAATCAGTGGAAATGCACACAGCCAAATGAATGAGAARCTGATGAAATGTGAAAAAAGAGGGATTGGGAAGAGGATTTTGAGGTCTCAGCATGTTGCTGGGCTCTCTCTGTGCAGTGCTCTGCCTCAGTAAAGGAGGGTGGGTGGCAAACTCAGGCCTAAGACCCTGAGCCTGGACATACCTGAGTGAGCCAGTTTGGGCTTTTGTAATCAGGATTTGTTCCTGGGACTGCAGAAGGGAGGAAAGGCTGCACCTCAATCAGCCCAGGTTCAATTAAATGGCCTTTCTGCATTTGCAGTTCCCTCTATCTCAATAGGTAGTAGTTAATAGTTTTAATTATCTGCAACCAGATCTTAAATCTGATCAGCATCTTGTCATGGCAGGCAAATGCCCAGGGCTTCATGGAGTTGACAGTGGCTCTCTAGGCAGCAACTGCTCTTGATGGAAGATCTCCAAACTACTAAAGGTATGTTTGAAATATTAAAATAGAAATGGCTGCTTTGTTTTCTGGCTGGCTCCAGCTTGAGCATTAGGTCACATCAAAGTGTATTTTTAATGATCAGTGCTGGCTGTGCTGCTGAACCTTGAGGAATGATGTGGGAAAGGGAGATTGGGACTAAATTGTCTTCTCTTTATGTTGCTGAGAAGAGAAAGGCAAGCAGGAACTGCCAGGGAGTGGCAATGAGTGCTCCATAGTCACTTCTCAGTGCATCTCCATCAGAAACAGAAACAAAATTATTTCATTCACACTAAACAGATAATCCAGCCTCCATGACTGGATTATTATAAAAATAATAAGAAATATAATAGTAAAAATATATATGTGTAAAAACTAGTATTATTCACAATGTCTGGTTGGACTTCAGACCATTATTGGCATTGTGAATTGTGTCCAAATTTGAGGATATTGTCCTTAACTGACCATGATTTCTTTCATCCAACAGCTTGGCTAATGACACAATGGCAAGTTTTGGATAATTAGATAAATATATATAAACTAATACCCAATATTTCTCCATTTTGCTGTTCCAAAAGACCTTTAACAAACACATTTTCAAGGAAATTATAAMTTTCTTTGTGCTATGAGTAAATGCAATATTAAGCATATACCTCAGCTCTTGAGTTATGGCTTTATCTTTGATGTTAGTGATCAAATATTCATTGCCTTGATTATTCAAATAATTAGACATTTTATCWGTTTCTTTGAAAAGCTCAGAAGTAAAGAGCCAAATCCCATTGAATGTTCAATATTTAGTTCACTGTCAGCAGAAGAATCATCAGACAGTGGGTTACTGTGACAGGGAAAAAAGGGTTTGTGGCAGAAAGTTTCAGATTTTCAAAGTGAATGATTTATAACCTTTGCTGTGTTGTAGTTACTTCTTGCAAAAAAAAAAAAAAACAAACCCAAACCCACCCAAAAACCTGGAGGCCAGATCCACAATTGCAGGAGTGTTAATAGAAGCAGGGCCATCCCTCACCCAGCTAAAGGCTCTGCTCAAGCACCCATTCTGCTTTGACTTCAGTGGTGTTTAAGGACAATAACGTGAGGAAACTCTGCATTTCACCCTTGCAGAAGAGGTGATGCAAAGCTTCTATTTTTATGCACAAAAATAGAATTAAAGATCATATATAATTAAAACCGGAGATGTAAATTCCTCAGGGGGTTTTTTTGTGAACTTCAAATAGTGGCACCAATGAAATCCCACTTTTTTTAAGGTTATAATTTACCAGTGGCATGAAAAGAAAAAATTAATATTTAGATCTTTGTTATGCTTAATCATGTCAAGCTTTCTGACTGCTGTGAGGATGTTGTTGAACATTAGAAAAAAATCAGCCTGATGCTCATGCATAATGTGAGAGTTTTTTGTTTGCTATAATTTCTACTCTTTCATATTAATTGTCATCAGCAGAGGATGCAGGCTGGAGTTGTCTTGCTAAAGATAAATACAAATATAGCTACAGTATTTTTGTTCAATTTATTCATKTATTTCACCCTGGGTGTATACACCATGTAAAATGTATCTCCAAAGAAAGATAAAGACAGTATTTCAGTGTATGTGCACTGTAGAAATGAGAGGTGTAGGATGTATGAGTGYTTTTTTATTTTTATTGAGAGAAAAAAACAATATAAGAGTGATTGCCATCCCTTTCTGCCACAGGTTTTGGTTATGGCTCCATGCTCCAGGTGCTTATGGAGGTGTGCAGAAATATATTCTCCAAAATAATCAGAAGTGGCTTGACTTAAATACATTTTTTACAGTTTCAATAATTGTAAGTATTATCTATAAAGAAGAGTAGAGTTCACCACAAATACTCTTATACCTATATATCACTGTAAGTAACRTTTTATGTACATGAGTTCATAATGAGTTTAAAAGTTTGATTTCACCCTCCTAAACTTCTCTATAGCAATGAATAATAGAAAGAGTTACAAACACAATGGTTTGGGGTTTTTTTTGTGTGTGGGTGTTTTTTGTTTTTAAGTGTTTGAGGTGCTTTTATGAACATATGAATAGTTAAGTAATTTGTGAAGAAAAATGTGTGCTTAGCACACATTCAAGCACTACATTTTCAAGAGGCTTTTCGTTTTCCTTCACAGTGGATCAGAAATAGAAAGATTGCAGTTGATACAAAGTAGTCAAGGAGAAAAAGGGTGACTGGGAGCATTAAAAGCAGGCAASTATTTTCATTTTGATTTTGCTACTCTTCAAACCAAGGCTAAAAACTCACTGTTTTCTTCAAGAATGAGTTGCTGCAAGATTTTACAGAGAAGCCTGCAGTRGTGATTATGGGCAGGAAATAGGGACACACAAATATTCTGCTTGAAAGCAGGCAATTAAACATGTAACCTTTTAAATGGGGAGATGGGAGTTAGCAGAATCCTGAGCAGAAATTCTATATATTTTTCTATTACTTCACACAAGATGTAACCTTTACAGTTCTCCAAGTGTTTAGAAGGCTGAAGGCAGAGTTCTAGAACAGATTTTGTCCTAGAGAAACTGCTGAGCACAGCTTTTATATTGTTGTATTAATGCAATTTATTTACTGTGAAATGTTCACATTATTGAATCCTATTTTTGTTCCAACTGGCCATTCTGTGGAAAGCAAACCATCCAGTTTAAATAAATAAAACAATACCAKTGTGCTGGTGAGTCAGAAGATAGCAATTCTGTGTAATGGGAATGCAAATATGAACGCAATTTTTATTTCATGGACAAATGGAACTTGCAAAAAGGTGGTGMAATGTTTTTCCCTTCTTTTGTTCATCTCATCATTAGGAAAAAAAATGATGAGATCCTTCATTGCCATATTCCATATGTTTTAGAGCACTCCAAAAGGGTTTATGAGCATTTCTCCTCTGATCTAGCAGCTTGATGAGCAGAGGTTGAGGTATGGAATTACCCAAGGTCTCCAAAAGTTATTTCACAGACAAGTCCTCTTTGCTGAAGATTACTTGAGCTAATAGCTGCATGCCTGTGGGTCTCTTTTTCATGTTGGAGAGTATTCTCAGTGCAATGTCCTTTTAGGCAGCTCTCAGCACTCCAAACAATAAGCTACTCACTCACTCTGTCCTCCCTCTATTTTTTAATTTAAGGACAAATGTATAAAGAGTCTTAAATTTCCAATAAACATTGCCATATTTCTTTGAGTGTCTAAAAGATGGTGAATATTTTGCTAATGTTGTGTCTTTATTTCTTTTTGTTTGGTGGGGTTTTTTTTCTACAAACACAGTGAAGTTTAGAAAGATCTGGGGTTATGAGAGTCAGAGGACTGCAAAGTTAAAGGTGGGTAGGGAGAGAACATAATTAGTGAGGGGCAGGATCTGAAGGCTCTGCTGGGCAGATTTCTGAACTGAAAGCCTGGATTTCGTGTTTTTCATATTATTCCTCTTTATTACTTCTAATCTGTGCATTGTCCTTGAAGAGAGTGGCCTGTGTACAGAACTCCCCCACCTGGTCCTGGTCTGCAGCTCTCAGAGATGTGGGAGGAACACTTGGAGCAGCAGCTGCTTTTTTTGGTGATTATCCCAGGCAACTGGAGCTGTGAAACTTTTGAGGATCACCTTTCACATTAAATCTGTTTTCTTCAGGAAATAAATTCTCACTTCAGCCTGGCCTGTGCTATGTAAGTACACAAATCAAGAAGRGTTTCTGATTGAAAGGGCACACAGAGATTGCTCCAGGCTACTAATACCATCCTTGTGTGAAACAAAGAGAGATAACCAAGAGGGGGCTCAAAAGTGATAATACACACAGAAAAAGGTGCTATTTTTTCCAAAACAGCACACCTTCATCACCACTAGCTCAGAGAAATAGTGCTTTCTCTATGTTTTAGTGACACTTACAATGATTCTTACTAAAAGACATATAAGCAGGATTCAATACTTGTGTTAAAGCTACAGTATTTGGAAAGARGCTGATGAAGAGCTCAAAGATCTGGATGAGAATGGGAAAATATTTTTATTTCAATACAAAATTACTGCTGTGATGGAAGAAGAAATTTCAAACCATTTTCTAACCAAGGACTTTCATGCTCCTATCCTCAATATCTTTAAATCTGAACTTCATTTTATCTTCCAGCTAAGTTTGATTCAGTTCCCCTCTAAAGGACAGAAAAAATTTCCATTAGTTTCAGTGTGGGTTAAGTGAGGTGTCATGGACAAGGTGAAACAGATAAATGAGCATTTCCAGAATCAGATATGAGCATTCCTGAGTCACAAAGGGATGGTATGGTAATATATAGCACCCAGTGGGAATGCTGAGCACCTGGAGAATGATTTTCATGAGGATGTGTCCTACCTTCCAGCTGGGACTGTCTCCTCTGAGGTCAGAATTGTGTAAACACAGCCACACCAGCCTTACACAAAATACCCCACAGCAACACAGWGGTGAAATAACACCACAGAAAGTGGGGGTCCCAAGTGTGTGCTGGGTTCTGCACTGCAGAATGAAGCCTCAATCATTCCAACATCTTCTTGGCACAGGAGAATATCTACAGATCTGAAAGGTTATTTTAAAAATCAATTTGTCTTCTATATTCTATAAAGGCATTTCTTTAATTCAGCATGGTTGAACCAACTATGTAGTAAGTTCTGCTTTCACACTTTTTAAATAATACTTTCCCAAGCTGYAGGTAAAAAGGTCCTGATCTGCAGGAGATAAGGGTAGCAGATTGTCCAGTAATATGGGTCATTTTTCTTGCCTGTCTGGAATTTTTATTACAATGCTAGATCCTCCACAGAGCAAAGCAAATGACAGGGAAAGCACCRACAGCATTCTCCAGTGCCTGCTGAGGTCCTTAGCCTTTAAATATTTCAGGCAGCATCTCTGATTCAGAATGAAAATGGACAAATGAAAACATGAACTGAGTTCTTYGGGATGGGAGTTGCGGGAAGAGCCAGAGATGAGATTTATCAGGGCATGGAATAGGTTTCTAGTGGGAAGTTATGGCAAATTAGCCTGAATATAGTACTCAGATATATGGCAGGAAGCAATTCCAGAGAGTTATGGCCAAAAGCAAAGTAGCCTCCAGGTCTTTTTCATCYGGACAGTCTGGGAATGAGTCTGTGATTGGTTTCTCTCATGGCAGAGTCTGCAGCTGGTAAGCAAGGAGGAGGGAAAAAAGTCAATATTATTTTTTTTAAAGTGTTCCCATTATTTTGCTCTCTGGCCAGTACTCATTACTGTGTAAGTCAAGTTTCCCACTGACTCTGCAGCACCCTGGAAACAATTTTGGTTGTAGAAACAACCAAAAGCCCCTTGGAGGTGGTGACAGGAAAGTAGGGCAGAATCAGGAGGGARAGGACAAAACTGCTCATCTCATCACTCCCCCCACCCCTTGCTATAAGAGCACTCAGCTCAAGAGAACATTTTTTTCAGGCCACGTTCAATCTGCTGCAGTCTCAAAAGTCTGAAGTGATGGGGAATATTTTCTCACCACTTACTGGAAGTTGGAGTGTGCCAGCTCCAACTAATAAATATCTGGTTTGATGGTGACATTTACAAGTCTCCTGCTCCACTAAGCCCAGTGCACAAGTTAACAGCTCACATCCCAAAGTCAGTTCCTTAATTATCTTGTCCTTACCCCAAAGATTTGTCAGGCGTTCTTCTGATGATGCCTCAGACAGATGTGGTACCAGTGAAGCAGGTTTTGCCTTCAACAAGACTTTCTGGGCTCCTGAGGACACCTGGCAGGGCAGGAGGAAGTGACTCAGCAGAGGTTTCAGTGCTTGTTCTTCCCACCTCCACAAGATTTTCTTTAAAATGCATTTGCTTGAGGGATATTCAACTTTTTCATCACACATTCAACACAAAGARAGGAGCAAAATCTTCCCTCAAACAATGTTCTGTATTATTGAAGGCAGTTTGGGGAAAAGATCTTGTATCTAGGACAGGGTAGAATATAAATTAACATGGAAAGGACAAGAGGAAGCTTAACACAGTGTATGGAATCCAGGAATTTGTCTCAATTAAATTCTTGCTTCTTAAAGTGACAGGGACTCTTTCTCCTTCTTCACAGATTTTCCTCTGAACATTTTTTATTAGCAGTCACAATTAAGGAGAGAAGAGACCAGAACATCCTAACTGCTCTTTAACTGCACTTATTCTTCTGTCTCCTTCATGAAATGTTATAGGGAGCAAATAAATATAAATTTCACACTTGTGGAAYGATACCTTCTTTATATGCAGAAATTAATTATAAATCCTTCCAAAGTAAATCCTTATGATCTCGTCAAATGACTGTATTAAAAATAATCATAAAAATATATTTCCATGTGAGACTCTCAAATATATGAAATGTAAATTAATTCTCAGAAAGCCAGCCTGAATAAATGCATTAAGCCTATTCCGTGGGTGGTTATACAGACACTTTGAACATTTTTTTGTTCATATCTTCAATCACCTACAGTGGCACAACAGTCAAACCCTCAAGCCCTCCATCTTATTTGCTGCAGCCATGGCACAGGAATTAGACAGCAGACTTTGGAGCAAAAATACTCAGATATTTCATTAAAATATTTTATTCCTGAGCAGCTGAAGTAAAAAAATAAAGCCACAAAAGGCTCAGTATGTTGTTTGACCAAAGAACTGCTTAGAGGATAGATGCAGAAGGGAGCATCTCTATTTACCCTGAGAATGCTATCCAGCAGACATAAAATCTGGGTGAAAAAATATCTACTAGCACTAATCCACAATACTACAAAAGTGTCTGAAAATGCACTTTCCTAGAAGATTTAATACTTTATCTAAATGTAGGCAGGTATTTCAGACAGAGGCCTGTCAGTGTTTTCATTAACTTAAATGATGGAAGACAGTGCTCATGTAAAATTTACAGTGTACATTAAACCATCAAGGGTAACAACATTCTTGAAGCCAGAATTAAGATTCAAAACGATCCTGATAAATTGGAAAGATGGTCAAGATTCAGCAAGATGACATTGGGCAAATGGCAATGTCCTGTCCAGTGTCATAGGAGAGGAGCAGAGCTGAGGTGCCTCTGAACAGTGCAGGGGTGTGACAGGAGTGCAAATCTCACCTCACTGTTTGGTAACACCACTGGCACATATAAAACATGGGAGGTTATTTTTCTTTAGTACTTGGCACTGATAAAAGTCTCATCCAGAGAACATCACTCAGGACTGGACTATCCTGAAAAAAAACCAAACTGAAAACCTAAACAAAACCTATGGATAAATTGGCAGGAGTTGAGAAGCACAAAGAGCAACACAAGTTTTAACAAACACCTCTGCATAAAGACAGAATAAGTTGCAGCCTTTTTTTGTTTGTTTGTTTCCGAGAGAGAGAGAAGAAGGAGAGGGATGGGAATACTACTTCCTGCTTCTTCTGTCCAGAAAAAAACTATAGTTTAACCAGAAATTAAACTTCTGTCACTTCCATGCCTCTTGTCACTAGACAGAGGCCCAAGCAGTATTTATGCTGCACATGATGATGTTTTATCCTGCCTGAGCTATTCATTACCTTCATTCCCAGGACACTGCCAGAAGTACTGAAATACAAGGTATTCAGCCTAATATTCAGCTTTCTGTGGGTCCTTCCTCAGAGTAAGGGTCTGTGTGTTACTTCCTGTCTGATCCCTGTCCCTGGTGCAGCCTGGCCTGTGTTGCTATCTCAGCTCCTGGGGGTTACTGATGCCATTTCCTGAAAGGAATTTCTGCCCAGTGTGGATGTGGATGAAAATTTTCAACAGATYGAGTGCTGGAAAGGCCTTAAAGGAATAAAAATCCCATAAAGAACCAGAAATGCCTCTTCTGAGCTCTCCTTGCCTACATTTATCCTCCTTCCTGCTCTTATTTCTATTCCTCTTGCTTTTCTGTTGTCTCTCACAGTAGCAGAGCTGGATGATCTCCCRTGGCAGGCACAGGCTCTGAGCAAAGCAGGCTGAATATTGCAGTGTCTCTATTGAAAGGACTCCTAGTAACCAAAAAAACACACCTAAAGAATGCCATTGAAGCATCTGTCATTGCTCCCTGGATCACTGTAGAGTGGACCTGACCATGATGCTGGGTTTCTTCACAGCAATATTTGCGGGCTAAACAGATATTAAAATGAAAAGCAGAAACTTTTAAATAAAAGTGCAGTAAATATTAAAACAAACAATCAAAGAAACAATAAACTCTTCTCTGACAAAAACAGTTTGGGGAACAAACTTCTTGGAAGCTTCCCTTGTGCTAGTGAAGCTTCACCTGAAAGGAAGCTTTCTTTGAATAAGGTACAACAGTCTTTGTTTCAAAGCTTTCCCTAGAGAAAACTCATCACTTGGTCTTGTTAAAGTGGCTAATTCAGCAAGAGAGAAAGTGAGGCCAAGAAGAATGGCAGACAACTCCTTCCACAC